>OX461808.1:108376831-108644535 GCA_949802685.1 Dicyrtomina minuta
AGTTATCTCGTTGAACATTGAATTATTCGTGCGTGGGGGGAAGGTACCCCCCAAAAACGTCTGAGTCTATTTCATTGAAACACACTGTATATGGTATATGGGTGTTCTGTTTTCAATTACCGCCTGACTCTGACCTTTTTTGTACCAAACGCCAAACAGTATACCTTGTAAACTACAAAGTAGGTAATTACTAATTACATTCGAATTTTTAGGACTAGCATTAGTTACACAGACCTATGAATATTAAAACAATACTTAACCTAGCTAACACCTAATGTTGAATGCGTACTACTACTACATCTGATAATACTAGTTACTTCCTTTAATTTGATTTTATTTAATTCTGCCGTCTTTAGTTTAGATACATGTAATAGCAAACTTAACCTAACACCGGGACTGGACCGGCAACCGGATGCCGGATTTTCACAATGCGGGCGAGAGCTATCTATGACTACCAATTTAAAAATTCGCATTAACCCTTTAAGCCACTGCACTGGTTAGCTTTGATTTCAGAAACTGACTCCAATCATAATTAGCTGTATGGTACACATATAATATTAACTATGATCCAGAATCCAGACTCTCAACTCTAGACTATAGATGACAAGGTCATACGCTATGCTATCAATGGGACTCAACCTTTAAAGTAGACTCAAATAAATATGATGTACTTAACTAAATACTTACCAGAAACGTAGGCAAATTTTTTCCTAATTAAAGCATAGACGTAGTTTAACGAAATATAACTGATATAGATTTACACTTAATTATTGTTAATAAACTGAAATTTTAAATATCGAAAAGGCGAAAATCAACGACAACCATATAACCAATACCAATTTCTAAGCCCTCACGCTCACGCTGCACCGAGCCATGTATAATATAAAAATAAAGGAATCACATAATATATTCACATTAATACATGAAAAGCTGTGTGAAACCTCACGCACATGCACTCACCTACGACCAATCACGATGACCGATTTGAATTCTAGAACCACGAACGAGAATGGCTGAAAGAAAAAGAAACGGAAGACCGAATAAAGTACTGTAACAGTAACTCCAAGTGGTAGGTACCAAGAAGGATACAGCTTTTATGCAAACAAATAAATTGTTCATCCTTGCCAGGAACCTACTATGAGTTACCGCCACACTCCCACTACTACAGTACACAGTGCACTGCCTGCACCTCAATAAGGGAGGTAACAAAAATGGCGCCATCGAAATTTTCCACATTTGAAGACCCACGAGACGAGACCACAGATGAAGAGTTTTTTGGCAAAACGGGATAAGTCCATTTTTTTCAAAAATTGATTGATTGATTGATTGAACTTTATTAACGTGTTATTTAGACCAATTTGGCGCAAAGCCATTCTTCCATCCGTAACACAGAATAATTATAGTTGAACAATTATCAAATATTTGGTAGAACTTTAGCAAGAGTACGACAAAATAACAAATAAATTAGGTAACAAAAATTACTATTAGTGACAGTATGAAGTAACGCTAACAAATGCGATAACAACTTAAGAATAGGCAACAAACTAAATTATTTGTACTATAAGTATTACATTCTATGCTCTCTCCCTATAAAGCTATGTGGGAACGACTAGCTATTGTTGAACTTTATATATAACATGAAATCAACTTTAACAAATACGATAACAACATAAGATTTGAAAATAACTTGTATAATTAGTTGTACTAAAAATATTACAGTGTGGTTGCTCTCTCCCTCTAAAGCTATGTGGGAACGACGAATTAATATCTAACATAGACATCATTACGTGCATTGAGACACCATTGTGATATATTATATTTGAATGTATTCAGTGGTAGGTCTAAATTTCTTTCCTCTACTGGGATCATATTCCAATTTTTTACACATAAAAATAATCCCGATTTTTGAAAAAACGTTGTTTCTTTTTTTGGTCTGTCTAGAAGTGTGACTAACTTATTTGTGTGACTAAAAATGAGATTATTTGTGTTTTTTGTTCTATTCAACTAGATACATTACTGTGTTGAATGGTTAAGGTCAAAGTTCAACAAAAATAATTTTTAAAAATAGCCCAAATTCTGTTTTTTGGCAAAACGGGATAAGTCCATTAAATGTTTTTTGGCAAAATGGGATAAGTCCACCTAAAACCTGTATTTCTGATTCAAATTTGGTTTTTGAGTGTTTTCGTAGTTTGTAGAAGACAATTGCCTTGCGTTAACGTTTTTATGCAAAGAAAAATAAAAAGTTAGAAAAAAGTTAAAATTTCATGTCACGGACTTTTTTCCCATGTTAAGTTATTGATTTTTTGGCAAAACGGGATAAGTCCACAAATTAAAATTTTTGAAAATTTTATAAAAAATTCCAGAGTTCGTCTAGAATTATGAAACTACTTGTAATTACGCTCCTTTAGATGCAGTACCTGTAGAAAAAAATTGAGTTAAAAAAACTCAACCTGTCACCAGTTATTCGTTTTTCGTTGTTCCTGTAAAATTTGCTTTGATGGACTTATCCCGTTTTGCCAAAAAACTCTTCAGATATAGAATACCTAGATGCCCTACTGTAATCTCTTTGTATGTGTTTTTTATGCGGCACTATGGATGAACTTATTTATAGGTAACACTTTATCATTGCACCAAAAGTTCTCAGTAGTGGCGACATCAGCATTTTAACCTCTGAACTGCGTGTTTTCAAATTTGCCTCCTCAATTGCCTCTGCCAAGTATTTCTAAGGATGGAAACCATCCATCGATATCCTTGCAACTGCAACTTACGGCTAATCGAATATTACCAACCGTAGACTCTCGTAGCTAGTGCAAGTCTTAACTTGCACATCTGAGAGACACCTAGTTATACGGAAGCCTTGATGCTAAGCACACCAAAAATGCAGACGCCGCTTTGCCCCTGGCTGCCTTCCTTTTTCCCGGGGAGTAGTGTCTCTAGTTCTTTATACCTCTGTGCACGAGACCCACCCACCCCTTTTCGTGACGTACTTAACATTGCATATAAATGAGGAGCATTTTGAGACCAACCCATGTAACCTATGCCATTTGAGTTACTCCCTAATAGACCCAAACCCACCAATACGAAACCAATTCCAAAATTTTGAGCCCTGCCAGGCCCTGCCTGGGTTTGGGTTTCATCTTTTTATTTTAAAATTTAAACGGTAAAATCATAGTTTTGATTATGATTTCATCTGCCTCTGCCACCTGGGCTACAAAGTCGGACCACGTGCCTCGATACAGGCTCAACTATTTTTATCTCACAAGAATCGGTAAGATTTTAAAAATTGCAATATTTAATTAACAAAGTTATAACTTCAGACACACATTTATTTATATAACCAAGAATATGATACAAAACCTTGTACAGTACATGAATACACACACAACTTAGTAATTATAGTAACTATACATGAAGGGGAAGCCTGACTACTGCCGGGCTATGCATAAGAATACTACGGCAAAAAAGGAAACTAAAAGGTGGGAGCTAAATCTTAGAATTTTTGCTATCTAAAGTTAATTGCTGAGTTAAGTAATAATATAATTTATTATATTTATGTATTATGTACTGCGGATGAATTCTTATTATTAATGGATTACTTTCACTTTCAACTAAACGTACTTGGGGTTTTGAGTAAAAAAATTGAAACAAAAACTCAAAGATACACCCACACAATTAACACATCCATATAGTAGAATAGGTTTGCTCCCATTATATTAAATACGAAAATTCTACAATTCTACAGCAGACTTTAAAAACTCGGGTCATTTTGAGTATCCTCTTTTGTGAAATATGCACGTGGACTATTTTCCGTATAAAATTGCTTGAACCACTGCCGATACTTTCGAATACTCACATCTTCCTTCGGCAGTATTGGTCTATGGAGGTATAATTTACGATTCCACAGTTTCATGTCTCTTTTCATCTGTAGAAAAAAAAATTGATATCCAAATTTTACTTAAAAGAAACAAAGTTATCAATGTTTCATGCCGCCTGGCTTTTGAAAATATTTAAAGCCATTATCATCAAGGAACCCAAATGCTAGTTTTGATTTCTTTATAACATACCATGTCAGTTTCAAGGTAAAGCCCCAATTTAGCCAAAGGATGAATCACTGCGCGACACGTGTACAAAGTATGTGTAAATTTTAAAAGTTGGGGCCCAATAGGGGTTGCCATAATGAATATTACAGCTGGCCCCAAAGGTGTTTCAAACTCTAAATGGACGACGGCTGGCCCATACTATATTGAAATTAAATATTGTTCAATAATAATATTATTATGATATATAAAATGAAGCATCAAAGTCCACCTCAGTAATACAAAAATAAACTGAACATTTAATTACCAGCTTTAGTTGTTCCTTTACAGTCAATAATTTTCGTGTGTGGAACACAATCTGCTGATTACACAAGTATAAAATGGATTTGTGGGACTCCTCCAATGGTTTCCATTCCGCAGTAAAGCCGTATTTTATGCCCAGCCATTCAAATAATTTACTGAGTATCCCTGTCTCAAAGACAGGTTCGTGAACAGCTAAAAAATGGCTCAGATCTGCTGCGTTCTCTTGAATCTCCTAAAAACGTAGACTTTTTTAATACTATATTATGAAGGGTTGCAAATCTGGATACTTACTTATAGAGGATACATTTCAAAATCAATAGTACACTGTTTAATCTCAACAAATATCTACAAATAATTATTGCGTATAATATAATACTTGAATATGACATGTGACTCGGAATTCGGTTTGGCCTCGGTACACCCATTCCCCTGACTCGACCTCTGGCACAGTCTCCGGGAACCAGTCAGGCTCTTCGCCCTCGGCATGAAACCACATGAAAACAAAACCATTTCTTTCGTCCACACTTCTCATTTTCAAATTAGCAAATTCTGGCTCTATAAAATGTTTAATATGCGCAGCTTTTTTAATAAACTACACTGGGCCTTAATTAAAACCCTTAATTATAAATTAAATATGTCTGTATGAATGATTGTAAAAAAGTTAATTACTACAAGAAGGTGAATAAGGAATATTCACCAAATGACCATCCACCCCATCAAATTTCCATCCATGAAAAGGGCATGTAATGCATTCCTTTGACACTTTCCCCCCAACACCCAGATGAGCTCCCAAATGTGGGCAATAGGCATCCGTCAAATAAACTTGGCCGCTTTCCCCCCTCCAAGCCACCAAATTTAGACCTCCACAACACAGAGATAATATATATACATACATACTATATATATACATCTGACGAGATACTGGCATGACTTGATTTTTCATTTTTCAAACGAGATGTAGATATTCGAATTTTGCATGCTTGAATTAGTCAAATAACATCGAAGTATGAGCATAGTTCATTTCCCGTTTCATTAAATTAAATAAATTTTTCCTCTGGTATTTAACATATTCTATAGGGAAAGATATTTTAAGAAACGAATAAAAAAGCTATGCAGTACATCGTCTCATGTTTTTTTTAAAATATCCATGTTAAATGACATTAAAACAAATAATTTCGAGGTTGTAAAATTTACAGTAAAACTGAAAACGGACGTATAAATATGCAACCCGCTCATATTATGTGTTACGCGATACGCGACTAAGTTAAGCATGCAGAATTTTAATATCTACACAACTCGTTTGAAAACTAAAAAATCAAGTCATGTGTGTGATGCGCCGTTAGTTGATGCTTTGATTTTTTATACTGCAATTCTAATAATGAAAGAATTTAGATGCTGTAAAATTACCTAAAACATTGACCTCTTTAACTTGGTTCTTCACAATCTCTGACGACCGGAGGATTGCAAACCAACCATTTGGATAGCATGGAGGGAGCTCTCCAGCTTTTTGCAGCTGTCTTACTCGGTTTATTAAATTTCTCTTTGATATGGAATCAAATTTTGCATTCGATACTTTCAAGTCTTCATAACCGTACTCACTAAAATCCTGTATATACACGGATATTTATTTCTATACTTGAATACAATTTTGCTTAATACAGCTATATTAAATTCGTTAGGGATCGTCCATAAATGATGTCATCGAAATATTCCGATTTCTAGGACCCTATATGACCTTTCTGTCACCGGCATCACTATTGCCGAATGGCTATATATCTTTAAAATGGGATGTCACCAATATCCAAATAGACCCATTGACCCTACCCGTGACGTCATTTATGACCGATTCCTTACCAACAAAGTATGACGCAAGTATGTACGGTTATCAGAAATTGGAATGGGTTTGAATAATTATATACTATGTACGTTACCTCGGTCAATTCAAAAGGTTTCCAGAATGCGATGTACAAAACATAAATTGCAAATAATGTCCCAATTAGCAATCCGTAGGATGTAGCACTGGATGTCATAACTAAAGTCACAAAATATTTCCAGTAGAGCCCGGATTGCACAATGTATATGTTGTACATTTTAATTCAATATTTAAACTATCAACTTTTAAATTTAAAAATCCAGAAAACTTAAAACGAGGAAAGTTTAGAACTTAAAAAAGCGACAATAGAGAAAAAGTTTTACAAAAATCAACTTATTTTTTGCACTAGAATATTATGCCAGTTTGTGGTATGCGGACAGAATAAAGTCAAACTGAGCAAAAATAATATATTACAATCTCCAACCTTGGTATATTATGGCTTCAGCAATCAAAGTATAAAGTGAAATAAAATACAAAGTAATTAAATTATTTTGAATTTTGAAATATTTCCATTACCATTTCATTGTCAGGCCACAATGACGTAATGACGAAGTAGCTGAAGCGCGCAACGACAAAGCATCAATTTTAAAGAGTGTGGAAAATATATAAATATATTGGAAATTTTGAAACGCAATCCAATTCCGATAAGATAAAAAATCATGATGATGCTCATGAGTTGGTTCCCAGTTCCCACGCGTTTCTATCCTAGTGCCTTTTGCACTGATAGTGAACATAAGAAATCGTTCAGGTTTTTCTTTATAATTATTACAATAATTAATTATTAAGTCCCTAATTATAAGTATTATAGTGTAAAGAATTATACATTAAGCATAGATACCAGTATGTATAGGTACAGCAAGTAAAGGAACGCAAATAAAATTATTATTTTAGTATAGCTTCAAACTAATGCTTGGTTAATTCTAGTAAGGGTATATTTTGTTATATAAAATATATGTATAGTTAATTATATACAAATTCCATTGTTGGTAACTTGGTTATCTTTAAAGTGCATTACTTGAAGGAGGAATTCTCACACCAGTTTGAAACTTGAATGTTGAATCTCATCCTCAAAAACTTCAAATGGGAAGCAGTAAATAAAATACACGAACTTTTAGTTAAGCAATAATTGTTTGCTACGTGTTGAGCGTGCAGCCGCGTGCAATTATCATTCTATAAATCTAGGGACATGATTTTATATTTAGGACATCCCCACATTGTCAGAAGCCAGAAGGATTTGGTTTCACTAAAAGAGTATATTGTTTAATTTGTATCTCTGTGGTCATTACCTCATTACTGTGTGTGCCGTGTTTCCTGTAATGGTACACGGGTCTGCATGAGACGTAGGAGTTTAGATTATACACGGGTGTCACGGGTCTATTTATCACTATTATGTGACAGTAAACAGGTCTGTAATAGTACACGAGTCTGCAATAGTACACGGGTCTGTAATAGTGCACGGGTCTACGGGTCTGCAATAGTAAGCGGGTCTGTAATATTGCAAAGGGTTAGGGAGGTTATAATATGAATAGTAAACGGGATGTGCTGTTACATGAAATATGGTATTTGAATTTGCATACAGCGGTTTGCAGTCATATATGTAGTTCAGATTATTAATGCACTCGAGATCGACGGAATGAAAATTTTTATTAACTCTTTTCTCCAGCCTAAGAAGTCGGCACCACAGGTAGCGATTTTTTGCGGACTTCATTTAATTTTCTAGTTCGACTTTATCCAAATAAAAAAACCTGACTGGACGAGAGTAGATGAATTTTAGATGGGTAAGTAAATGCATGGATTTACTTGCTTTTACATATTTAGTTCGGTATAAGCTATGGTTTGATGCAGAAGAACAGAATTGAATTCTCTGAAGCCTGCACGCTTAATAATATCGAGTAAAGTATATACGTAGTATATCAATCCATAAACATCAAAAAAATTTAATTTAGGAAATAAAACATCTTGTTAGACCTTAAAATAATGCCCACGTGCATAATAATATATAGACAATTTCATTTAGTAAGCGGGTCTGGGGTTAAAGGTCCTAGTTTTTACAGTACGAGAAGTTACTCTTATGTATTGTGGCTGTCACAACTTTATATGTGACGAAAAACGACAGACGGGCTTAACGTGTTATGCTAAAAAACATATTTACAGATAAAGATGTTTACAGATCTTGTGGCATACTAAAAAATGTGTATTTATGTAATAAAGTATGCAGTATGAAGCTTTAAACAACAGTTTTTGTACTGTGTGTTGCATAAAATAAGCAAAATAACAACTTTAATTTAATTAGTAGCAGTTACAAAAACGGGTGCTAATTTAACGCTTCAGTGGATTTAAATCATATCTGCAGTGCATACATTAGTTTCATTTGCAGTGCATATTAATTTGATATGCAGTGCATAATTGAATTATTTAAATGCGTTTAAGTTCAGTGGAATAATTAGAGACTTTATAATATGCACATGGTACGTTTGTCAGTGGAACGACATAATTAGAATAATTATGCCTAAAGGTAAATGGTGCCGAAGGGACAATCTAATAATATTCTGTGATGACGTCAATCAACGATAAGCCTTTGCATTTTGCATATATTTATTTGTTTCACTTCATTCAACCACACTGCAAGGTAATTAGGTTACTGAAAATTTAATCAATTTTTTTTCCGTCTAATCTTACTGCATATTAAATCATTTTTTTAATTGTTCACTGATTTGTGTCACTGCAAAGCCTAAAAAGTCCACTGCAAGAAAAATTTAATTTCACTGAAGGTTAGCGTTGCACCACTTCAATTTAGATTACTAGCACTGATCATAAAAGTTAATCCCTACAAAAACTAAAAAAATATGTAATTAGTTAATAAAACGTAGTACTTGATTTGCTGTGGTTTTGTAACTGACATTATTTTAAATTTATTATACCAATAATAAATTATACTGACTAAGGCCAATATAAAACTTTTTCTTCTAAGCACTTACTTGTGGAATGGTATGATCTACATACACTCACATCCTTTGATTCAGTAAATGTATGGTCCTTCGAATCGGATTTTTAATGGTGAAAAAGTAGCGGTAAGATTTTTATAATTTCATTTAATATTATTGTGTAAGGATTAAAATTCAAAAACTTAATCAATAATATCTAATTTGGTTTTACAGATATGAGCATTTTCTAATCCATTTAAAATTCTGTTTCACTGCAATTCCTCAAAGTTAAATGTTCCTTAAACATTATGTGTAATATTTTAAATTTGTTGGCCGCTTCTTGCAAGCTAACCTAGGTACTTTTACTTTACGTAGCCGTATATCCTTGGTCGACGGGAAGTCGAGTGGCTGTAATTCTGGACGACATGGTACTGGACAAAAAGGCAAATGCATCTGCCACTGCCTCAGGCTCAGAAGGCCGTTTAAAAAGAAGTCGATTTACAATAGGCTCAAGAGTGCCTTCAGGAAGAAAAGTAAGGAGCTCTGTGTCCACCAGTCCCGGGCACACGCAGTTCACTCGAATTCCATGAGGTGCGAGTTCTACAGCCATTGATTTTGTGAGCATTGTAAGGGCAGCTTTAGTTGAAGAGTAAACTGCTATTTTTTCTAATGCAACCGTGTCCGACTATAAAATTAAAATTAAAACAATTTTTTCAATTTGTTGTTCATAGTTATTGACACAGCTGAACGTTAGGCAAAATATCTGGATTAAAATTATATTGAAACTTAATTAAATTTAATAAAAAGTGGTTTATATTATTCTTGATTGGGCTCACAATTGAACTCGTGCTCACAATGGTGCCATTTGTTATGTTATTCGCAATCATCCCTTTAGCCACCACCTGTCCCACGTTCAGCGCAGCTTTGAAATTAATGTCAAACACACTAAGAAATAAACAATATACCAAACATTGCATTGCATATTACTATTACATATTAATTTTACATTAGCGTAAGTATTAAAATGTTTAGACTTGTATCATGCGTTACATTAAGAATTTGGGAGCAAAACGCGTTAGGTCTCCAGTGGATAAAGTAGTATCACCAGGTGTCATTTGTCCCCACCTGCGAACTGAAACAGAGACGCGTACTAATCGAACTGAGACCTCTTAAATCCGATGAGTACTACCTTACATTTCCGCGTAGTATTTCACACCCGCGCATAATTACAGGATATACGGTAATTTGAGTTATTGTATATTTACGTATCAATGTGGTTTTCATCCATGTCCAAAAAGGGCATTACCGGTGCGATACCCACATTATTTGCCAAGTGATGAATGGGCAGAGCTGCTTGGACTACTTTCCGGGTTTCATCCCAGTTTCCTAAATCAACGGTTACTGTTTGAATTGAAGGGTATTGCCGGGCTAATTCCTCCAAACGTGAGACATTCTTGTCCAGAACGATTACTGTGCCGTTTAGCTCCAAGAATTTAATTGCAATCGCTTTTCCAATTCCTATTATTTGCTCACTTTCATTTAAAAAAGAAAAAAACTCTCTAGTGTTATATTATACTGACGTGTAGTTCAGAAAGTTTATAGAGAATTAAGGGGGAAAACATTTTGGACTGAATTTAAATATAATTGATTTAGCTATGTAATATTTATATTATTGCAACTATTCAATTGTATTTTGTTTCATTACCTTGCGCACCCCCCGTCACTAAAATCCGTCTTCCCGTAAAATCCAGAGGAGAATTTGTTGATGATTTAGAAGCCATCTCAGTCAACTTCTGTTACAAAATCGAAAGCAAAAATCTAGCAGTACGTTTTCTTCAATAGTTGAATTCAAAGTGAAGTGTATCGGACTGTGTGCGATTATATCAATATGCTGAACTTGTTTGATGGTAGTATGGTAATACCACACTGAAAATATATAATTGATTTATGAATTGTTGCAAAAACTCAATTTGTCAGTTGATGTATTCATACTTCTTGTCGTCCTTGAAAAATGAAACCTGTCTGAAGTTGCCAAGTTTGCACATACCTAACAACCTTTCCAGTATTATTTTAATTTTTTCGTCTGCAGTCCTCAGTTTTGCAGCTCTGCGGTAAGCAGAATCTGCAGGCATCTTTACATTTAAAAATTTTTTAAGATTAAAACTATTTATCCTGTATATGAATTATGAATTATAATTTTCTGTATTAGGGTTATACAGGGTGTTTTGAATCCTCGAAAAATAGTTATATTGCGTCATATTTTAGTCCAGTCCGCCGAAATATTTGTTTCCAGATGAAAATCCACTATTAAGTATATGACTCAACTTTGATTGACCTCCAGGGGTCATGTTGTTCTCATCAAAATAATTAAAAACTGAAACTCGGGTCTCAAAGATTAAACTCACTTGTCCCTGTTTTTCAAATTCAATTAGCAATATCTCCTGACGTCGTCCATATATCACTTACACACTTGGTAGGCATTTCTTGGCCCCCTGTTCTGCTAATACGTGGCACAATCGTGATCATTGACGAACAACCCCCCCCCCCCTGTATGCGTATACATCTGACATTAAAAAATTACCGATTTTAAAAATAATCATAAAATTATAAAATCAATTTAGTGGCCAAAACAACATAAGCACATCTCATTAAATACCGAAGTAAGAATGAAGCTTTATATTATACCTAGATATGTAATTTTGCCCGTTTCTTTCATTAATACTAATATTTTAACCTTTATTCAAAAATTTTACAGATTACAGTTTTGAGATGTGGGCTTTTTATTAAGCGCATAATTATTAAACGTTTTCCAACGACAATATTCTTCAATCTGCATGATGTATCAGAAACCAGAACAAAAGTCTTATTAAATAGAATTTGCTTGCAGGTTTTGAACTGGCAATAATTCATTCGTTAAAGCAATCTTAATGGATAATAATATTCAATACATCTCTGTCTCTATTATTTGTTTTATCTACCACTTTTTCCACACATAAGTTCAGTCTCATCCTTGGTAGTGGTAGTACACTGTACACATTTACACAAAATTTATAATATTTTTAGTAATTAGACGTAAAGCGGAAATGAGCCAGTCATTTTATTTATTTTATAATTTCACAGTATTTATGTGATCAAGTGTTCGAGTCTCCCCTCCCCCTCCCCTCGAGTTTATAGTATAGAAATGTGATCAAGCACTAGACCTCCCTATAATTTGTATACGAGATATATGGACGACGCCTAAAACCAATGAAAAATTACGACGCTACTAAGGTCTGCGTAAACTCACTAGTCATATAGTCAGATACATTATACTTATGACTAGAGTTACTCATTTTTATCAACGGGTGACAGTACCACCGGCAGCGCTAGCCGCTAGAGAAGACTGGTCAACCTCATGTCAGCTTTTTTTACTGTTTAATTACATGAGAAACCCAAGACTTGCCGCCCTGACTAAATTCTTATATATAAATATACGCTTTCAACCGATTGTAATAGAAAATGTCTGCCATGCGGCCATGAACACAAATAATCTACAAAACAGTGTAGCACTTAATTGGTCACTTAGGGTCACGAAACGCCTGGGAATGAACAAAATTTCTTCCACAACAGCACAACACGCAACACACGGGTCAATCGGGGGTCACCGGGTCACGAGACGCCCGGGCTTGAAAATTACTTTAAGTTACATATGATGTTAATTATTTTATTTTTTTTATTATTTATTTATTGTTCAAAACCAAAGACACAAGGTCCACGACTAACTTACGAAGAAATAACACTTATAACTATATTAGTAATAGAATAGTACAAAATATTGGTAATAATATTAGTGGTTACAACAGATAATTCATCATACGATTATGTATATAATTAATTAATTATAATAATTCATGTATTAATATTATACATATTAATATTTTTTTGAGTTTAACCTTAACGTATAATATTAATATATTAATACTCACAACACTGTCACTGGTCACTGCTGTCAACTGTCAGTAGTCAGTACTGTCACAGTCACAGAATCTTAATATTCACTCAGCACTCAGCTAGTACCACAGATATAGACTTAATATAGATACCCGGGTTGAGGTTGAAACTGTCGAATGCAAGGGGCAACGCACCATCTGTACTTGGTACCTTTTCCTAAGGAAACTCAAGCTTGCAGCACTGAAGCATTTTACCTTTCAAAGATGTCTCTGGGGTGTTAAAGTTAACATTTGTAGCTGCAATAGTTATAAGTACTAAGTACTATACCACCAAATGTAAATACTGGGAACCGTAGTCTTCGGTTGGTACATGGCAGAGTATCCTAGCGATCAGCAAGGAATTGAATCGGAAGACGTTAGCAGTGCTGAAGGTTTCAAAAGCAGATGCCGCTGCCGCTGCTACATTTCGGTGCAATGATAAAGTATTACCGGCAAATTCATACATGGGGTCCCGAAAAAAATACATGGGAAGAGATTACACTACTCTATCTATATTAAGTCTATATCTGTGGCTAGTACGCATAGAGAAAGCGAGCTCGATCTGCTTTCAATGTCTGCTATCAAGCAAATACATAATGAGGAATACCATTGCCGCAGCGCCAAAGTTTGAAACCTGCAGCCGACATTAAAATCAGTAATCAGTAGGGGCAGTAACATTTTGTAAGGAAATAATATTATTATTAACTTTAAACAAGGCCTTGCTTTAACTAGCGTTCTGTCATAACGATTCTCCTGGTTGTAATCCGTTAATCGGTTATTCATTAATTTAATTCAGTTGTTAGCATCGGTAAACTTAAACTAGTGTAAGCTTAAACAGTTTATGTTGTTATCGCAGGCTTATTATTATTAGTGTTTAGGTTTTGTTGGTCGCGACTTTATTATTTGTAAGTAATCGTAATTTTTAACTACGTTACTAATCCATTGGTCCGTAAGTGTGAATGGTGAAGGTCGCAGGTTGAGGGAGGTTTGTAGGTTTGTGGCTGTTGACTGTCTTAACTTTGTCATATATCATATATGTGTGAACTTCATTTGAAGTGAATGTGGCATTTGTGTGTACTTGGCATTTGTAAGTAATTGCTTTATTGTCAAATTCTCAGCAAAAATATAATCTTCGTAATAATTAACGAAATATAAAGTACTTATTTAAAAACTTACTTTATACATATTAATGCATGACACATGATGCACTATAAGTAAATACAGATTTTCGACTGTCAACTGTTGACTGTCAAATGGTGATCATGGGTTTGAATCTTTAGTTTTTTTAAACCTTATATTGTCGTGGAATAGTTTGTCCACCATTTATACGAATAAATAATTTTTTATTGCGCCTTGTATAAAAACTGTTGGTTTTTCTTAATTTGAATTTACGATTTTTATTGTAGCCAATTTTCAGTTTAATACTATCAACTATAAATATAAATCACAGCAAAATCAGCTACAGCAATGTACGAGCCAACCGCTCCAATATATCCTGCTCTCGGGGATATTACAAGCAAACTCGTTTCAGGAAGTTCGACGAAAACTACAACATTAGGTCCTGTACCAACGAAATACGAATGTCCCTTGTGTTTGAATTACTTGCTGCCCCCAATCTACCAATGCTTTAACGGACATACTTTGTGCAGCTCTTGTGAATCAAAGGTCAAGAGATGCCCTTCATGTCGTGAGGATTTACCAACTAAGAAAATTCGTTCTCTTGTTCTTGAAGAACTTGTCGTGGGATTAAAGTTCAATTGTCAAAATAAACACTTGGGATGTGCAGTTAAGAATTTGAAATTCAGTCAGATAAACGATCATGCCTTGAGCTGTCTCTTCGTGTAAGTTGCAAATTGTGTTATGATTCGGCTTTTAATTTTTTAAGCTATTGCTTAGTTAATTAGTAGGTTATAACCTACTAACTACTATATATGATAGCAGTGGTCTGTAATCGATAATTTATGCATCTTATGATTATCGATTTATGCCATCATAACATTGGTTTCAATGCGTTTAAGTACTATTATATATTTGGAATTTGCATTTTACTTTGTAGCGAAATTCCATACTGTGAGCAACTAAACATAAATTGCAAAGAACGATTTACTGGGGGTCACATAATTACACACCTCAAATCTGCACATCAGATAACAGGAATGGATTTTGAATGTCAGGGGAAGGATCCTTTCGTCGAAGTCTTCCAAGGCTTGCCTGATTCGAAGTTAAAACGTAATAAAAAGTTGCATTTGACCCCACATTATTTGAAATGGGGAGACAAGGCATTTTTTGTCAAGACGATCATTGACGCTCAAGAAAAGTATTGCTCTTGGATGATTTGTATGGCTGGTGGCTCTGAAAGCTCTGCCAGCGACTTCGTAGGAAGCATTAAATTGACGTCCAAGGCTTCTTCGGTAACTACATTCCATACCGCCCATCAACACACTAATTTTAGTGTCTTTAATATCTCGTATTCTTTTTACCGTTGTTAGTATGTAAATGTAATGAATTGTTGCTCATGGTTATTATTTTTTCAGACAAACTCCTTAGAATGGCGAGGGGAAATAGCTACATTAGTAACTAGATTTGGCTTCAATGCATTTACTTTCAGCGTTCCTTTCAAAACTCTAGAGATGTTTACTACTCGCAATAAGGCAGGCATGGAAACCGACATTGTTGACTGGACCATTCAAGTTCGTCTTATGAAACGGTTGAAGCCTCCTGTACCATCATCTGGTCCAGCAGTGCTAGAGCGAAGACAACAATATTCAAAAAATATCACCGCTGTAACGACTGCAGTATCATTACTACGAGAAAATGGAATAAAAAAACCCTTAGCACCTCCAGTGCCATCACTGGGCCAGGCCATCACGGACTCTACAGAAATTAATTCTTCTCTGGAGACCGCTGGAGAAAATACGCACACGACTAATAAATCCACACCGCCGCCAGTACCTACCCGCCCATTGAAGCCAAAGCAGAGTCCAGTGCTAGTTTCTGAGGTCATGGATTCGCCAAAAATTGGGTTTGTCGACAAATTTCGTAGAGAAATACTCGCACTGGAGAATAGTATCTGAATCTGAACGCGAAACTAGACATTTAGTTCTCTTATCGTGTCTTTGTAACAATATGCAATACATACATACTATACATTTGATGGGAATTTTTTCACTGCTTTTTGTTTATGCTGTATTTATGTTGTATCGATTATGTAGCAACATGCCAACTTTCTAATAGGAATTAATATAACCAATGCAAAAATTAACGAAGCTTATGTTAAAATATGTAAAGAGTATTCCGCAATTATCTCGTAGAAGGATACGATAGTTTGTTATTTGTGTATATTCATCAAAAACTTAGATTCTCGCCTACAAAGTACATTCTAAGGAATTCTTTCAGTAATATTATTGGCTTTGCTATACTTCAATGCTCAGGAGAATATTAAGTCCGCCATACATTTTGTTGTTTACATTAACTATATATTTCTCAAACCATATGTACTTGTTTGCGAAGCTGACTGAAATATTGTTACAAATTGGGGGTGCAACTTGTTATTAATAAATTATGATTTATACTTACGTTATACCTGTACTCTGCACATAATGTAGTAAGTCATGAATGGTTTCGAATTTAATCTTAAATATGTTAAGTTTATAATATTCTAGTTAGGATGCTTAATTTAGTTATTGACATACAATTGCCGTGAAGGAACGCGTTCCACGTGTTCTCGAAAGTGCATAAATTATGGTCGGATGTCAGAATGCTACCTAGTAAGATTATAATTTCCTTTGGTTTTCGCAAGGTGTGTAGCTTAAACGAAACTGCATGGCATCTCTCTGGCCTGCTGAAGATGAACGGAAAAAATAATTATGAATAAACGAAGACGCATCTTTCAGATTTATTAAAAGAATTAATAAGAACATTGGAATTTGAATTTGGATTGTCGCTCCTCATATTCAGTTAGAGTAGGGGACTAACTATAAGATTTTGCGAATGTGCACTTTTTCGTTATAAATGTTTTAAACGATCGTTATAGCGACAGCCGAGAACCCCTTTGACTTAAGACTTAAGTAGAGTATGCTGATACTCCTTGGCCCTTGGGTAGTGCAGTACATATACATATGCTGTAATATAAGAATACTTAAGTAGTCATTCGATTTCGATTTACACATCAAAAGCACCACCCGTTAAGCTTTATATGTTACGACTGGAAGTGGATTCAGATACGGATTTAGGATACTCTTGTTCTTGTTATATAGACTCAATCTCATCGGCATCGCCATCAAAAAATCGTCGTCGTTAAGTCTCCATCTCTCTCTCTCTCAAGTGAGTTAAATTGTAAAGCTACTAGAACTCTTGCCAGTAGTAGTAAAATAGAAGGTAATGCCACTCAAAGATGCGACTTATAGGATTACTGTCAAAGATGATTATTTTATTTCTATATCTCTAATCTGTGTAAGTACTTACACAAGTTATTTTTAAACGAAAATAAGGATTCGCTTGCATTCTCGGTATTTGCGATTATTGCATCTGTATAAAGTTCTGATCAGAAAAGCGCATTACTTCATGCCGTATCTTGACTTTATACGGGATGCTCTCCTCAAATATTTTTTCATTTCATCTCCGATTTCTATCTACAAACTGAAGCTGAAACTGAATTGATTTAGGAACCTTTTATATTATGATTCTTATCACATGGAGACGATAGACGATGAAGGCGTTAATACGACGTTGCATTGTATGTGATCTTTCGTAGTTTCGTCTTTCGTATTATCTATATCCAGTATTGAGCACAATTTAAGGTTTTATTGCTTAAGTATTAAGGCTGATTGCTATTTTGAATGTATTTTCAACAAAATTGTTCCTTCCAAGCTCAGTTTTCGATGCAGATTTAAAAAAACTCTACATTTTCCTTTGAGAAGCAATTTCAGACATCGCATTAGTGAGTTTTTAAATACCTAATTAAAACTAATTATCTGATCTACGACATGTCATTGTGCTCTGTGCTTACTACACAGATTTTTGGGCTGTAGTTTTTTATTTATTTTGAGTAATTTTGTATAATTATTTTTATGGGATCTGCGTGAATATTGGATGATGATCGCTATTGATTTGGATTCGGATTTTTGCCATTCAAGCTACATAAATCCTCAGACTTATTGTCTTTCCGTTCAATAATTCCATACTTACTGTAACTGTGTACCCTCACTGACCAAAGGTACGCCTTCTACTAAGTAGACCGACTGTCTCTGAGCGAGCAGTTTTTTTGGTTTGTATACACATTAAGCCAGAGATATTGATCGGACTACTAGACCTGGAATTGATAGTCCAACTGCTTAAAAGTTATTATATATAATATACCGTAAAGCTTCAAATAACTCCCGGGGGAGTTAGCGCGAAACTTTCGTCAAACCCCGAGAGTAATTAGAAGCCGGAGTATCTTACGATTAGAACAAAACCCTTCCCATTTGATTCAATGCTAAAGACCCCGGGAGTTACTAGGGACCCGGGAGTTGATAGGAACCCGGGAGTTATTTGAAGCTTTACGGTACCTCTTAATTGGAATTTGTTTCTATATACTCTCTACTTCCTGGGCTTTAGCTTCCTCTGCCTCCATGCCTAGGCTGTTATTATTATCTGTGAGCTGCTTTCCCCTTTCACCAGATGTGCCTCTTTCGACGTATTTCCTTTTCCTAGAAGAAGACCACCAAGATCGATCAGATGTATTATTTTAATTATAGATAGGTTCCCCAACTTTGTATGTCAGCCTTGTAATGGTCGTGGTTGCATTATTATAATATGAGAATACTTTTACTGGTTCACGATATTAATATAATAAGTAGGCAAAGTTAGGTAAATGCGTCTGAAATATTAACCTTGACAATCTTTCTTATATAACATCAACATCATAGAATTATTATGATTATGTAAATATGAGCTGTTTTCATTATTAGCAATAAATTATGAGATTATATTTGTAGGAAGTGGACGTTTGACGTTAGTATAGAATTAATATTCTACACATGATACCGTGCTATAGTTTCTCTAGAGCTTAATGAATATATGATCCTTGAGCTTGAATTATGAATCTGAGAAGCGAACTTGAACGGGGGATTTTTTATTTATAAACTTTTGGAGAATACGGGGCAGTAGTAGTGAGGTAATACGAATACGATACAATATGCACTTGCAGTAGAGTGTACAGCAGTCCCGGCGTAGCTCGGTGCTCTTCTCTCACTATTTTTACTTACTTCCCGTGTAGTATATGTAATTTTAATTCTTAGACCCTTGCACAATCAACTTTCTTCGTTTTGGACTAATTTGGACCAGAGCACTTGTTTGCCTGGTCCTGGGACTGAGGTGTAATCTTAATGCGAAATATTCCGAATTACATAGTTAAAATGCACAATTTATGCAATGGAGCTATATGTAGTTGCGACTAAAACTGTATTTTTTAAAGAATCCTTGGAAGTGTAAATACCGGAACAGCAGTAGACTCGTGTAATATGAATAACTTTATACCGTACATCCGATTACAAAAATACATATATAGACCCGTGGACTGTAATAACGAATACGGTACATATATATTACATAATATGTAACGCTGTTTCACACATGCAATTTATGTACTAATAAGACATAAAATTCAGTAAAAAACTGTACGCAGATGGATTTTTTGTTTCCAACTTTGAACATTGCATAATATATCAATTTCGCTTAGATAAGTAGCACATATTATGTTTTCTTTTTTCTTATTAGTTATGTTGAGGATGCAGTATCAAATAATCTGCAGCTACCATAGCTTAAAATGTCTTTTAATAGAAGTTTGAATTTGCAAGTTGTCTCACTTAGCATGAGCATATATCAACCAAAAATGGACTAACCTACTCAAAATAAAATTCCCAAGAAATTTCCAACTTTTGTTTTACTTGATTTAATTTTCCATGTTTTTCGCTTCTTGTTTTTCTTTAACTTTTCAGCATCTTTTATCAACTTTATTTACACACGTTCATCAAAATGTGTTCTTATATAAACGTATTTTCCGAGTCAAATTTAAATTCAAAGTAAGTGCAAACTTTTCCATTTTACTTGTTTTATGTGGTAAGTATAGCTTGTACGTAATACGTGAACCTCTTCAATAAGCTTTGCTATTCCTAAGTTGTTAAAGTCGTTAGTGGTTGCGCAGAATGACTGGCATGTGGTGTGTGTGGGAAATGGGTAGCTTTTAAGGAGTTTTTTAGTTTATTTTGATTGATCTTGCAGAATGTTGAGTTAGCCTCTTAGGAGTATTTTAAATAGACTGGTTAAATTAGACTGGTTATACGCTCCGTCTAAGTACTAGTGGGCGGGGTCTGAGTGGCGTTGGCCTAGGAGTATTTTAAATAATATGTTGCTACTCAATTTCTCGCTTGTAAGAAAACTGAGGATTACTTTGATCATAAAAACATACGTAATGCAGTTACCTATATATATTACATTAACATCCAGACATTACTAGAGAAATAATCAGAGTAATGGGGGGTCATTATTAACTGTACCAAAAATTTCACAGTAAATTATGATTTTTATTTTCTGGCCGGGTCATTTCATTTTTGGAGTTTAAAACGTCACGTCTTTAGCTCAAGTCATAGAGAGAGAGGATGATGATATCATATAAATGTAAAGTTACTTCATCTCAAATGGAAGTTCATTCACATTCATATCTTTATGCTCTTGAAAATGTAAAATCGTTCATGTTGCCATGCAAAATGGATTTGGTATTTTCTCTTCGATAGTATACTATGCACATACATCTTCAGATTTGTTTTTGCACGAAGCCACTATTAGTTTTTAGAATAAACAATAAAACTATATTTTAGCAATAAGGCTCAATGACTCACAGTGAAACAAACTAGTTGCAGATGACCGCAGTTTGGATTTTAAATGCCTTACTTTGTATACTAGCTAGACATTTAGACGTACATGGAGGGATAATTGAGGCACAACATTAAAATGGTTTAGTGTGTACAATTGAACTAAATATCCTGAAATAGTTATTTTTTTCAATCATAAATAAAGTTTAGAGTGAAATATTAATTTTACGCCAATTCGGAAATATTAAGTATTATAATCATGGCTTTACTGTAGGGTACATAATATAGGGTGCTAATTTAACGCTTCAGTGGAATTAAATCATATCTGCAGTGCATACATTAGTTTCATTTGCAGTGCATATTAATTTGATATGCAGTACATAATTGAATTATTTAAATGCGTTTAAGTTCAGTGGAATAATTAGAGACTTTATAATATGCACATGGTACGTTTGTCAGTGGAACGACATAATTAGAATAATTATGCCTAAAGGTAAATGGTGCCGAAGGGACAATCTAATAATATTCTGTGATGACGTCAATCAACGATAAGCCTTTGCATTTTGCATATATTTATTTGTTTCACTTCATTCAACCACACTGCAAGGTAATTAGGTTACTGAAAATTTAATCAATTTTTTTTCCGTCTAATCTTACTGCATATTAAATCATTTTTTTAATTGTTCACTGATTTGTGTCACTGCAAAGCCTAAAAAGTCCACTGCAAGAAAAATTTAATTTCACTGAAGGTTAGCGTTGCACCACTTCAATTTAGATTACTAGCACTGATCATAAAAGTTAATCCCCATAATATATTTACATTACTATAACTATACGCAGTACTATAAAAATATGAAAGTTAAAGTTACCTATTTAGTAACTTCTACGTCTACACTTCTACCTCTACCTACTCCTAGGTGCTTTGTATCTGCTTGACTTTACCTACCTAACATCGTTTCGACACTATACACTTTATTGTAGTCTAAGCTTGGCTGGATCTGGCATTCAAAATCTAAAATACTTTCTTTTTTATGGTTCCTTCGAACGGATTTATGATAAGTATAAATTATAAATCTAACACTTGTTACAGATACTTGTATGAATCAAAATAAAGCTCAAACAAAATGGTCATAATAGTATATGCTCTTTGTAATTTACGATAAAACTTGAAGCATATTTTGTACACCTGCCAACAGTGCCAGCCAAGCCGCGTGTGAACACGAAACGAATACAGAACTATTATGGTATGTAGTATATACCAAACGAAGTGCTGAACATGACAGAATCAGTTTTAGTTTTGATGTATTATTGTGTGACTGCGTCTTATTTCATCATTTCATGTTATACTTTACTTTATACTTGTGTTTAAGTTACTGCATCAGGTCTGTTGAGAGTCAAAAGAGATCTTTCATCTTTGCAAGAACTAAAGTAACAAAAACAGAAAGGACTTTGGGGCTGGAGGAAACTCAAACCTGGATGGAACTGTAAGGAGTACATATGTACATTATTTTAGTAGATTCTCGTGTCCAGATTCTAGATGTCTGAAACATCTGCTATTACTGTTCCAATTTCCAATTCACTTCGTATAATTAACAGATGCAAGATAAGATATAATAAAATATTAGCGTAACGGTTCCAGTTTCCAGTGCCCACCTGCACTGTGTATTCAGTCCTTCGTGAAAAAATTGGTGCGGTAAAATAATTAATTGTAAGCCTGTCAGTAATTATTATTTAATTATAGGCACAGCTTCGAAAATTCCAAATAAAAAATGCTTGTAGTATTATTGATGTCGTTTACTTTGATGCGCTTTACTTAGCTTCACATTTTTGGTAGTTACATAATATGTATAGTGTCTTTCTAAAATAGAAATTTCGTTTACTTAATCCGTCGTGTCGTGAATGAGATGGCTCACACAATAAAATCCGAGAGAAAAGGAAAGAGAGAAAGCGACACTGCTATTATTTATAAAGAATCCAAGCAACACAGAAAACAGATCTGTTGAAGAGGACAGGATTTCCTTGATAACCGGCAATTCTTTTCCTCTGTCATACAAAGGAATGTGAAGTAGGTGGGTGCATTAAGATAGAATGGTTTCTTCAAATATGGACCTTGGAGTAAATGGATATTTTTATTCTGCTCATGCCAAGCCACTTTGTGTATGTACTTCCGTAATAGTCACTATTTCCTCCATGGACGGATTTCTAATGCCCGATCATGTACTTACGTATATATCCACATCTCCCAAGTACATTTATTTATATAGAACTCATCACAAGAGTATTACAGTCATTCATGGACGTGGAAAATTCTTTCTTCACATGAACGACTGCCATCTTCACCAACAGGAAGTTCCATTGTGTCTCACAAGTGCATTGTGCTTAAATTTAGTGAAAGTAACGGTGTGCTATTTCAAAGAAGAACGCTCTTTATTACTAGCAAATGAAATGACAATTTTCTTTTGACCAGTGAACTTTTTTTTTGCGCAAAGCCACAAACAAGTTAGTACACACTATTTTTATATTTTCCTCGTCACAGTGCAGTGCATATCATAATATTACTCTGTAACAGTACACATACTTTATAGCGTAAGTTCATAATCCAGAATTTAAAAAGATCACTATCTTTGTGAAAGAAAAAATAAATGCAATCAGTGAAAGTTATTATACTAGTAATTAATTATTACAGATGTGTAAAATAAAAATCGTTCGTAAGTTAATTCATTTAAATTAATGCATATACCTAGGTATGTATATTATAATATAATCTTTGAAGTGTGCATCGAACTGCAAATTAAATAAAACGAGCAGTTACAAAAGTACGCACAAAATACTAATAGCCACACTAATACTATATAGTGTCCACACGGTAATACATAATACATCATTCAACCCTCTTTGTCATCCAAGGAAACAAAAATAATTTATCGCTGGGGCAATGTTATCCCGATATTTAAAAAGTTTTTCAAGATTATGGTGACTCACACTGGAGATTAGACGGTATTTAAATACCACGTACAGATTTGACTAATGTTAAGCAATTTGTCTTTTACCAATGAAATGAGAGCCAGAACATTTTATTAAACAATTGTTTCAACAACTTCTGCTACGGGATTAGGCGGTTCCAACGGAAAATTGGTTAATTGGCACCATCCGATAGGAAATATTTCAAAAGATTTAATTGGCTTCCACTGATCAAATTCTTTGCTCCATCCCAAGAATCGCACTTTCATAGCATACGGACTGACAATTTTTATAATTTTGGCTGGACAAACTAAGAACGGCCTGGGAGCATCCACTGCTTCAATCAGCATACCTTCCTTAAAATGGTGAATGCTATTTTCCTAAAGTAGATATAAAAAGTATTGTGTAAGCTCGTCAGATTTCATCGAATTCAAAACATGATTATGATAGCAAAGTAGAGGAAAATTATATATTCTCTCAAAATGTGAAAAATATAGAGTTGTTTTGCTTTGACACTTTCTATATGGAATCATTTGTATCTAAATCTAAATTGTCTTACCAGGGTCTTAGGCGGTACTTGCAGTTCTTCTAACTTTTTACGCTTCAAGTAGCTATTCCATGTAAAAACTTTTTCTTTGGCATTCAGTGGCTTCGGCGATGGCTTTTCGGCAGCAAACGTTCCCAATGGAAATATCTGATCTGAAGTTACATGGTAGTGAAACTCGTTAACTCCTTTTGTGTGTTCATCTAAATCCTCTTGCGAAATGTAACTTTCAATCTGACAATTAAAATATCCATGACTGAGGACACGCGTCACTTTTCCTACAGCTATTTCATTCAAACGAATAGGGTTGATAAATTCAAAGAGCATGCCAAGTTTGACTTCCGAGGTCAAATTAGTATCAACTCCTAACTCAGTCGGCTCGAGTGGCGCAGGGTCGTAGGTGCCCTTGAATGAATTAATTTTTGCTCCTGTAGTTTTAGCCCAACCTTGAGGCTGAATCAAGTTAGAATCTTCATGCACCCAAAACCCCTTATTTTGACGAGCGGAAACTCCCGCATGTAATACTTCCACCCGTCTGCCGACAGTTTGGAAGACAAAACCAGGACGCATATGATTGTAGCAGTCCTTATCGTGTACTTCAACCGCCATGTTAGTTCTCCATCTGAAAAATAAATTCCCTAAATGCTATACAAATTGACTTAATTGATTGTTGAAATAATGATTACAGATATAAGTCTATTGAGGGAAATATAATATGTTATAGAGAAAGAACAAGACTATTGAAACGAACTTACTTAATGAATTCCGCCGCCTGCTTCTTCAAATAGAAAAACAGTGGACTCACTGTTTGTTTTTCAACAACCTGATCATATAATCTTTTCCATACATCGGCGATATTTAAAACAACATTTTTCACTAAAATAAAAATGTAACATTAACTTTTTATAAATTCAGTTGTCGTAAACGAATTTAAATTATGACCACTACATCCCCGATATAGCGAAATTCAACTCCCTCAAAAAGTAGTGTGAAAATAAATGAATAAATGAAGCAAAATAAAACTTACGGATATTAGGAAAAACAGCAGCTCCGATACATTTGTAATATCCCAGTTCTCGAAGCTGGCAACAGTGGATCCACATTCCCTTCCTCTTTATCTCTTTTGACAGATTTGCAGGAAATCCAAGAAATTGAACTTTCAAAAAGTAGCCTTATAAATAGAACAGAAAGCAAAGAAAACACAAATTCAAAAAATTTAATATGCATTATCACCAATTAAATTCCTACAATAAATAACAAAAAGCAACAAGCAACTACAACTGACACTTAAAAGATAAAAATACACTACGCCAAGCCCATTCAACGCTTCAATTATTGCATTACGCATATTATAGCAACAACAATATATTGTAAAGCAAAATATAGCGCACAGTATAGCAATAACAATGCATTGTATAGCAAACTATGCGAACATTAGTACCTTCGACATTAATCAGCTCTACAAACCAATAAAATGGCTTTTCTTTGCTGTTACCGTTTTCATGGTTATCGTTCTGAAGTTTTTCAACTAAATCTGTGTCAATTAGATCAGCGTTCAATTCCAACTCACCAATATTTCCCATAAGTATGATCTTATCCCAGGATTGCGAATATGGGACCTACAACCAGCCACAAGAAAAAACAAAAATCCCATAAATGCAAAATAAATAATAAAAATAATGCAAAATTTACATTTAATGTGGTCAAGTAAAATTATTGAATACAGAGTGTTTCGAAACCCCGTTTTTCTTTTCGAAAACCCTGAGAAACAGAGGACGAATCCAGCTTTTAACGTTATAAAACCTGGTTGGTTCGTAATGGCTTGCTTCACTTAACACATTTAATTCATTGATCCAGTACACAATTATTTCGAAATAAATAGTCAGAATTACTTCAAACAATTAATCGAGCAAAACTTTAGCGTTCAACAAAAACATACGACACGAAAGATAAAACAACAGAACACACCTTCTGAAACTGAAATGAAGACACAGAGGCCGCAACTGCACCTTTCTCCTTCATGTCCTGATTACATGTACTGAGCTCATCTTCCCAGGTCCAACTTTTGATTTGAGTTGAATCAATATCCCCAGGCATTTTCAATCGTAATAAAACCATGTACCTACATATTAATTAATTGCCTCCATAAATTATTAGCCATTCTGTCAATAATATAAAGATAGACACTTAAAGGTAGGGCGATTTACTAAAATGTCTATTATTTTCCATAGTATGATTATGATTTTTAATTTAATGATGAATAAAAACTAATTTTCATACCTTTGATCTTCAAACTCTTTAATAAATCCGATCAAGTCAACCGCGAAAACTTAGTGGCCAAGGGGCCAAAGTTCACTAGAAGAGATAGCAATTGCTGATAAATCCGAACTAAAATTAACAACACCAAATTACTGTATTCATTCATCATTTGTTTGAATTTAAAATGATGACTCATAAATTATAACTGGTCGTGATATGAGTACCCACCTTCCAGACAGATTCTTAGAATGTAGAACTACAGCAGATTATAATATACTGTTACTATTATTATGCTACTAATAACAAAAATGACTAACAATACTAATTTGATTTCATCAGAAAATGGTTAAACAAACCAATTTGAATGTACTCTCGCACGTCAGCTAAATTGTAAGTTGCGTTAGGGAGCGTTCACAAATAATATCATTACTTGGGTAGGTATAGGTAAGTCTGAAAAGTAACGATTTGTCCTATGTTTACTATTGATGACTAGGGGTAGATAGGTCAATAAAAATGGACAAAACGTGATGATATCATTTCAATCATTCGGGAGCTTTTACTGAAAGCTGTATTGAGTACTGAAAGTTGAATGACTGCTCTGTCATGTTCAGTCTGATGTGTCTGCTAATGTTCAACAGTTCAACAGTCCAATCCAACATTAACGGGACTCGGTAACTCACTAGTCAGTATCCTTCCGTTTGATCCTTTGATCTGTACTACGTCTTATTAGTGCAGTAATAATATTACTGTCCCAACGTACGAAACAGAAAAATATGGTAAACAATATTACAATTAAGTAACTACTAAGTGCACTACCAAGTATAATTATTACCTTCGTAGCTCTTTTACAGTAAATATTACAATGAGTTACAGTTTCCACGTTTACAGGCCGCACAACCAATTCACGATTCAGTAAGGTGAGAGGGCGTGATGGTGGCCATGCCCTAATTGTGGCTACCCGCTCTATTTGACGCGCATATCACAACATGTAGACAATTTATCTTAAGGCATAGAGAGATACTGGTGTGTACTAGATACTAATGGCTGTACTAATACATTCAAATTTAATGCGTCACTATCTAATCAGTGAGCTAAACAAAACCGCCAAAAGTGGTCCCCCCGTCCTCCCGACTTCCTGATTTTTCGTATTTATAGTAGCCTACCTAGTTCAACAATTTGAATCTATGACAGTAGCTTTTCAGTGGCTAATTTTCAGGATTAATGATTAACTAATGTAAGTAAGTAATTTACGTCACTAGATTGAAATTTTATTAATCGAAATATCAGCAAAAGTTGAAAAACTGAAATCCGTAAACATAGTAGAAGTGGAAAATTGCACTGGTGCAGATCGAAGAAACTAAAAATATGTGAATGGCGTCGGGCCTAAACAGTTGATTGGTGAGAGAGTAACCAAATTTCTGCCATCACCATTGTTGCTAAAATTGACAATTTAAGGTTTTTGGGAATAAAGGCTTCACAAAATATGTCGTTTAACATGAAAAGTCTTAATTTGTCAGACAGATTACTTGCTATTGATTATTATTATATGGACAGCTTCAACGTGATTTGAGTTTTATAATTCAAAAGGATGCATTTGTGAATTTGGAAACTTAAATGTGGAAAATGTGTCTTGTTTCAGTTTTTATAGGAATAGGTTCTGACTCTCCCTTAAATGTGGCCGGGTGTAAACTTATTAAATTACACGGTTTTTTGCATGTAACACCAAGATTAGAATTAGCAAGAAATAAAAAATAATTTCAGTTGGATTCTCCTCGTTCCCAAGCGATTTCACAGTGATTTGAGATGTTTTCGTCGGGCTCACTCATCCTAACTTGTTTAGCATTGTAGCAAACGGAGAGATTGTACGAGCCACCCATAATGCAAATTAATAATGACATCATTTACAATAACACTATAAATATAGATATGTGACGTCGTGAAAAGCCGAATTCCGATTAGACAGGAATCAAAAATTAATAATTAAATGACACTTACACTACTACAGAGCAACAAGCAAAGACAACAATAAATAGATTCAACCCAGGATAGAGTGACGGTCGTCGGTTCGGTGCCCAGTGACATACTGTGCCGACATAACAAAGGAGTATAAATAAACATCTTCAAAAATTCGTCGGGTTCATAAAAGTTAATCTTTCAAAAATCATAACTTCTGAACTAGAGCTCGCAGAGAAAAACCTTATGCACATAATGGCTGGCTGAATCTCGCTTAATAAGATTAAAAATAATCGTGAATACACATGATAGAGCTTTTAAGATACATCGAGGTACAAAGGTAAAGCTTCATTATCAGAGAAAACTGACAATGAATATAATAAGAATTATTAATTAACTAGATAATTCAACAGCAAAAGCTAAAGTCGTGAAGCCGCAAAATATCCTACAGTCCACTCTGTGGCTGTTCTAATCATGGGAATCGGTTACAGAAAATAGAATTCGCAATTGTTTCCAACATTCTAAAGTATACTTCCACCTTTATAGTTTAAGCCTATGTGTGCTTCAAAAATCAAAACATATCTAAACAAACTGCATTAACTGAATTTTTTGAACAATCTAATTAACTGTCCACGGACAACATAAATATCTTACACTTTTACTAAGAATAACATCTTCAATTTTTAAATGACAAATTAAGTACTCTTAAAGGAGAAATCCCTTAGCATATACGGTTAAAAGGGAATTCGATTATAAGGGACCGATTTGGTCGGTCCCGCGGAGTCCCTTTTTTTAAGTGAATGTCACTGTATGTTAAAAAAGTCAGAACTTTTGAAAATTCTCTGAAGTCCCCTATTGTGGCCGGGTGAGTCCTAATTGTGGCCATCTTTAAATTTCTGTATTAACATGCAAATTAAGCACCCATTAAGTTGATGCAGTAGTAGGTGGTAATTTCCAAAGAAAACTATACAACTTGTATCCATGGGCAGCAACCAGCATATCTGGGCTTTTTATTTGAGCTGTCCATCATCTGGAGATTCTTGCAAAAGTCTCAGTTAACTAACGTTTACATTCTAACGTTCTAGCTAACACGCACACTATCAATTTGATTGTCTAATGCGTCAAAATTACCAGTTTTCTTCCTACACAATCCCAGATTCTGTAATTAAATGATGTCATTATTTGCATTATGGGTGGCTCGTAGAATCTCTCCGTTTGCTACAATGTTGAATAATTAAGATGATTGAGCCCGTCAAAACAATCTCAAATTACCGTGAGAATCCGAGGGAAATTATTTTTTTGTTTTTTGTTGATCCTAATCTTGGTGTTACATGCAAGAAACAGTGTAATGTAATAAGTTTAGACCGACCACATTCAAGCATCTGCAGTGACCACAATCTACAATACTTCGATGAAAAATCGGAGATTTCAGTTTTTCATCTTTTTCTGCTATCTCGAAAAATAAAATGTCAACCTAATGACGTAGGTTTCTTACTTATGTTACTCATGAAAAGTTGCAACTTAAAAGCTACTGTAGTAGATTCAAATTAAATTTGAACTAGGCTACTCTAATTCCGAAAAATCGGGAAGTCGGAGGGACAACTTTTGTCAATTTTATTTGGTGTCACGGATTTGATTTTGGTGCCCTAAATTTAAGTGTAGCTAGTACACACCAGTATCTCGCTGTGCCTTAACATAAATTGTAAGTGTTGTAACATGCGCGTCAAAATAGAGCGGGTGGCCACAATTAGGCACCCTCACCCTACCTGAAAGTATTTAAAACTAAATGCTGGGGAATCAAAATTAAACCTCGAAGGTTTATATATTAATGCACAGCTGATCCAATATAATTCAAGAGCGGGTAGTTCCAGCTTTTCAACTACGATCAAATCGCAAACAAATTAATCAATTACCGAATAGAAGTCTTTCTGATCTACTGAAGCGACACAAACAAGCACCTATTACAATTAGACTTACTTTTACACAAAAATGACACGTACCTTCGTTTGTAATCCGAAAAAAATTAATATTATTTATTAATTACTGAAAACTAGAATAACCAATAAAATCATAACCCGTGCCGAGTAGGAGGGTAAGGGTACAGTTTAGAAAATCCCGTTCAAACAGATCCTCTTCATTTGTCACTACCCAATTGACTACACTGGCTACTAATACTGCACTCGAACTACACATTAGCAATCTATAACATAATTATAAGTGTAGGCATTGTAAACTGAGATGTACTAAATATTAAATGAGAGTAAATAATAATAATACGAAATGCTTAAAAGACAAAATATAACACAACAATCTTTTCACTCACTACTCACTTGTCACTTCAATTAAAACGAAAACGGAAGCTGAAGTCTGATGTCTGTGATAGTATAGTGATGGTGATTGATATTGATGCGCTACTGCCAGATTCGTGTGGTCGCGGGCGCCAAGGGCCGTCAGCATTGTTGCTATTATGCAGTATACACTCTCCGCCTGGTGGTCGTGTAGGTCGTCTGCGTCTGGTGTGGTCTGATCTGAAACTCTGAATTTATTATTTATTTAGGATTAGAAAGGGATCGTCCACAAATCATGTCATCGTTGGGGGGGGGGGGTCTCGTCAAGTATTAATGACATGCCGTGAGAGAAATAAATTTATTTATTAACAAATTCACTGACATGCATTCATGTTTGCCCTGTTGGACACAGTATACTGGATACAATTTTTGTGTATTGGATATTTATGCTTGTTACATATTAAGTTATTGAATTTCATGTTAATATTTAATTAGATACAATTTTGTTTTGTTTTATTTTTTAATGCTGGCACCGGGATCATATATATGGTTGTGGTATGTATATTCTGTGGCTTCCGCGGATAGCTTCAATCAGTACGTCTTCCATGACTGTTACCGAAAGTCGAAATTGGTTCAGCAACGCTTGGAAAAATTCTTCGCTTCGAAAAAAAAAGATTGGACGGCGTCTGATTGTGAGTAAGAATAGCTGGAGGGGTTTACCGTTAGAGAAAATACGGTTATAGATATTTACTGATCAACTAATCATGTAGAAATTATCCTGTTACTTGTTACTATTGAATTCTAATAAAACTGGTTTGAGAATTGGTTAAGCTGTACTGCTGTTGTGAATCCTTGTAGTAGTTCCTCAATCACATGAAGCTCTTTAATTCTGTAAAATGGCCTAACAAGTGAAGATACAGACGATTATTAAAAAAAACCAAAACAACTACAAATACTTCTTGTGTAATACTCAATTAAAACTTACGAGATATTACAACTAATATTCTACATACAAAGATACAAAGAATCAGAAAAGAGTCGAATTCGGAGCATTTTTATGTTTATTATTATGCATGTGAAATTCGTAAATTTTCGTGACTCTAGATGGAACCGGTACAGTTGCTTGACTTTCACAGGCCGTATACATACATATTAACTTACTACTCCGGCCTCCGAGTTGTTCCCGTGTTCCATCTAACTAGTAAAGATACCTATACGAAATTATGTTGAGCTTTAGAGCTCGATAGATAACTGATGATGAGAATAGCTTTTCCATGCATATAAATTACTTTATTACTTGCACAACTCAACTGGAATTGTAAACTTTTTCTTGCTTCAAAATATTTACGAACCTGAATTGCCTTCTACAAACTACGAAAACTTTAAAAAAGCAAAGCAAAATCAGAAATACTTGTTTTAAGTGGACTTATCTTGTTTTTTAAAAAATATAAATAGAGTTTTCCCGTTTAACTAAAACACAAAATTTTGCCTGTTTTTAAAATTTTTTGGTTGAACTTGGACCTTTACCGTGCTAAACCGTAACGTTGAATAGTGCTCACAACGCAAAGAATCTCATTTTTTTTTTAAAACGGACTTATCGTCAGTGAAGAATGAAGTTTGACCATCTCCCTTTGGGGCTAAAATGAATTATGACCATCTCCATTCTGCTCTAAAATGAATTTTGACCATCTCCATTTTTCATTAAAAACGGCTGATGAAATATGTTAATGATTAGTTAAGGCTTTAGTAATTCAAAACTAAGTACATTAGGGGTCATCCATAAATTACGTCATCAAAATATCCCCATTTTAAGTCCCTTTGACCCTACTGTCATCAGATTAAGATTGCCCGTTAGGTAAATGGGAACCTTTAGCATGCAATACCATCAATATCCAAGTAGGCTGCTTGGCCATACATATAAGACGTCATTTATGGGTGACCCCATAAATTGTTTAAAGTTGTAATAGTGGTTTATTGATGAACTAATTCCCGATCTCATGAATGATGCACTAATTTATTAATTTGATTAAATTAATTCATCAATAAATCATTATTAAAAGTTTAAAAAAATTAAAGGGTCGTCCTTAAATGACGTCATGGGTATGGCCAAGCAGCCTACTTGGATATTCAAGGTATCGCATGCTAAAGATCGCCATTTACCCAACGGGTAATCTGATGATAGGAGGGTCATATCGTCGGTGAAGAGTCATTCTGTCGCAAGACCAATGCACAGCTAAAGTCATTCAGTCGCAAGTCCACTGAATTGATAGCTGCTATCGAAGTTGCTTCCGCGTTGTCCTATGCATTAGGTGGGGGTGGTATGTGTTTCTGACTGTGTTGTACTCATGACGTACACTTAGGGGTCGTCCACAAAAGACGTTATAAAAATTCCATTTCCAGAACATTTTGCGCATTGGATAAACATGTAAATAGAACATTTTGCGTTTTCAAAAAACATGTAAATAGAACATTTTGCCCTTTTGAGAAACATGTAGATAGAACATTTTGCACTTTTGAGAAACATGTAGATAGAACATTTTGTCCTTTTGAGAAACATGTAGATAGAACATTTTGCAGTTTTTGGAAATGGAATTTTTATGACGTCTTTTGTGGACGACCCCTAAGTGTACGTCATGAGTACAATACAGAAAGTCCAGGAACATATCACCTCCACCCCCCCCCTAATGCATAGAAAAACGCGGAAGCGACCTCGGCAGTAGCTACCAATTCAATGGACTTGCGACAGAATGATTTTAGTTGTGCACTAGACTTACGACAGGATGACTCTTCACCGACGATCAAGACTTAAAATGGGGTTATTTTGATGACGTCATTTATGGATGACCCCTAATGTACTTAGTTTCGAATTACTAAACCCTTAACTAATCATTAACATAACTCATTAGCCGTATTTCATGAAAAATGGAGATGGTCAAAACCGTTTTTAAATCAGAATGGAGATGGTCATAATTCATTTTAGCCCCAAAGGGAAATGGTCAAACTTCATTCTTCACTGACGTTATCCTGATTTACCAAGAAACTCTTCACATACTTCCTGACTGGCTGGCTGTTGATTGTTGTTGGTTGGCTGACTTGCTATCGTGAATCAAGCAATGAGGAGTGTAGGAAATGGAAATTGGTCCCTGATAAAGGCATCGACTAATACATAATAATTTTACTTCAGACGTGCAAGCTTACGATCAGCCTGTAATTAAGTACACGCTTAGAAAAGATTCGACTAACTTTTAGTTAGGCCGAGCTAACACATTTGGGTGTTAATTTCAACACGATTATTAGTTAATTTCAAAATTTTAACGATTTAATTTATTATTATTATTGATGATGGAAAAATACTAAGCTTAAAAAATTATCCAGTCAAAAACTTATTTTGATGAACTTGAGCAGTTTTTCCAAAAACCTCTTCATACAGTGAAGGCTAAAGCACGCAGTGAAATTCCATTTTACACATAACTGGAATGATGCCCTCGGTCCCGCGATAGTTTGGCATAAATCAAAATTAAATCAAAATCTATAGGTTTAAGTTTTTTCTTGACTTCTCAAGCATGTAATTAATTATGGTAATTAAACAGAATGTAATGACGTAATGTAATATTTTCATCGAAGAGTTCAAATTACAGAGCATATAGTAATTTTCGAGGGAATTGTATATCCATGTACGAGACTGCGTTACATTTAAGTAAGCCTTTCAAGGAATAGTGATTTAATTACCTTTCAAAGCTCATCCCTCTCGACTTGGAGATGTAGACATTTGAAAAGCGCTTCATTTTAATTTGAATATCCATGAAACTTAAGACACAAGACAGTTATTATGCACGTACATCTACTGCCTGTAGTATGTCTGTAGTTTATACTTAAATAGGACTGTTACTGTGAGGCAAGGGCAGTAGGACGATACCATGCATACCAAATGAAGCCGAAGCTAAACTGCATAACTATATACATATATCACTCGTGCCTATACGTTATTGGGTGTAATGCAAATTTATAGAGAAAATAGAGACAGTGAGGGGATGCTAATGAAATGAGTAATTTGACAACTACATGAAATAGCAATTTGCTGATTCGTAGTTCATTTTGAGATAAGTAGTTCATTTCCGTTTTAATTGGGTGCTGAAGGATTGCTCATATCCCGGATTGTATATGTATTATAGGGATTTAACCGAAAGACAGTGATGTTAGCACACCGGGACCGGGACCGGGAACCGGTACGTATGATACCGCGGTACAACTATGCTATAGATCTGCTGGCTCTCTGGCAGGGGGTGCAGTTGGGAGCTGGTGCTGGTTGAGGTATTAGTGCGGGAGACAGGGACTGAGACTACGAAAGTATAAGTAAAGTAAAGGTTCGCAGGACCAACAACCTGCAGAGGAGAAATATAAATTGGAAGGATTTATGAGGGAAGGATTTCATTGAAACTCTCAAACTTCACATTCCCACATAAATCCAAATTCCAAAAATGAAATCCATAATAAAATGTCAGTCATATGTTTTGATCAAAATCCAAATCCTCACCGAGATCAACCAGGATTGGGACTTAAATAATCTTTGTCGTTTCGTTTCATGATGCATTGCGTGAGTGAAGACTCAAAATGGCGAACATTGTCACTTTTAGCTCAAAACAAAATGCACTATCGATGTACAAAAAAACACCTTCATCCTAAACACATAACATCATCGAATGAATATTTGTCACTTATCAAAAAACATGTAAATAGAACATTTTGCACTTTTCAAAAACGTGTAAATACAACATTTGGCACTTAAAAAACAAGTAAAGGGAATAACATTTTGCACTTTTAAAAAATTAGTAAATAGAACATTTTGCACTTTTCAAAACCTCATAAATAACATGTTAGACTACTTACATTCTATCTCGTCTTTAATGTGTTTTTTCACATAGCTCGATCATTTCAATTCTAGCTTAAATTGGATATGAGCCATTTTGATTCTTCACTCACGTCACGATATGTACACGGATACCTGTCCTCGCCCACCGCTTTATTCTATATACAGTTGACAGTACGTGTGACTTCTAGTTTAGCTTTTAGTACAATTTGACATTTCTACAGTATGGAATATCAGCTGTAGAAATGATTTTGGATTTTTGACATAATATATTTTTATCTGCCCCCACAGTCCTATATACAAAAGCATAAAACAGACCAATTTATTATTAAGTAGTGCCATAAATTTCTGGATCATGTTTTGTATTTAAAGAGAGCTCTAAACCTGTCAACCCGAGTCGCCCCCCCCCCTTCTCCCCGTTTTAGCCCTTCACTTTAACCGTCACCGTCAACAGTCACTGACAGCTAGGACTTTGGTTCTGGTTCTGATTCTATTTCTGATTTCGTGTGATTTGTATTATTATAGGTAATTATTATACTGCAAGAAAATTAATTAACGGCTCAGATTTGCAGCAGTGCGAATGTACATATAGCACGATTTCGATTTGACACTTCATTTCCTTCTCACTGATTGTGAGAAGGACGTTGCCGAAATATTAATAAAGTTGAAGCCGACACAGAACATATAATATATAATTATCAACCTTAAACATGCTTCATCGAATCCAGAAATGAAGTAAAGAGGGAGGAATTTATTTATGAATTAAATTCAATTAAATGAAAATTATGGCGTTCTAAATACTCGGTCCGAAATCCTAAATCAATGTTAACTTGCGTGCGTAGTGCTTTTTGAAGCTGTCCGCTGTATGCACATAGGTATGTCAAATGAAAGAAAAACTATATACCATATCATAAGTCATACTGCTCAGTTTGTTTCCTTCTTGGCTAGTTTTTTTACAGTATTTTGTAGCTGCATACCAAAAAATGTCAAATGGTCAGGCTGACCTTCTACATACTATAAACCAATACCAAACTAAACCTGGTTAGTGAGTAATTATACAATTCATATGTATATCTACAGGTAATTGGAATAAATTGTAGTCGTCCTTTTCTTTTGGGTCTTCGCCTTCGTGACACACGCATGTAAAATCATCCACGCATGATAAAGTCAACGTGTAATAAAAATATGTAAAGTAAATACCGTATTTTTTGGTGTAGTACACACTGTAGAGACGGAACTCCACCGCCGTCCCATTCTATAATTACAGCAGTAAATAGATTTCCCGCCAATTCCATAGCTCGCAGGCTATGGGAAAAGTAGCACATAGGTAGAGTAAATAGTGCAGACAGTAGGAAATATTCCATTGACCACTGATTGGAACAATGGGAATCCTTTGAAGTATGAAGCAGACAGTAGCTATTTTCCATAAATTCCAGCGCCTTGAGCGTTGGGAAAAGATACTTAACTAACAAAGGGAATAGTGAGGATGAGCTGAAATCAAGCCAGTAACAGCAAGAATTCATTCATTCCGTTTCCAGCTTTCGAGTGATACTAATATTCGGTCTTTAGCTTTTGAGATAGGCGAACAATTCAGTCTTGAGCTTTAAAAAGAAGACTATCCTGTCTTGCGAAATTTTATTTTCTTAGCTGGAGGAACTTAATTGAGATTTGTTATTTTTCAAAGACGGAAAATCCTTGGATTTTCCTTTTTCAAGTTCACAACAAGACAAGTGATCGGATTAGATACTACGTATCAGATTTTCATTAGTTCTCTGCGCTAAAAGTATTTTAGCTTTTCTTTGATAGATTGAGCAAAACTGATCTTTTCACTTGATCAGAAGTACAGTCAGGTAGATTCGGAGAGAAGGAAAAGAGTCATAACGCTCGGGTAAAGGAAGTAGAAGGTCATTGCAGCCGTACCGAAGACTTGCCGTCTCGGAAATACCATCGGACTTGCCGTGGGATAAATAGGGATTTCTAGAGAGATTACCGGTAATTCTACGCAAAATATATATACCTACCTACCTTTTTGTCGTTGTATTTCTTTTCTCGCTCGTCTCCGTCGAAAGTAAATATTGTTAATTGAAATATTGTGAATATTGTGTATGAAGTGATTAATATATTATGGATTAAAAACTCATTCCATTCGTAATAATCCATAAATTCCCTTTTGTCTTTAATCTTTCATTTTATTATCGCTATAAGTATACATACTTATATCTCATCTTTTAGATTACATAATATATCAGTATATTGCATAACGAGCACGCTACTTCTATGAGATTTGTGAACCGGAGCCCCTCCGCCCCCTCAAAATCATAGGTGCGGGGTAGCAAACTCGTTTTTGTCCCTATTTTGTTGATTTTTATCAAAATTTTGACCGAAATTTTCGAAATTTCGAAAAATTTTTAAATTTTTAGATATTTATTTCTGAATGTTTTAAAGTATTTTTGAGAGTATATGGTGGTTATAAAATCACTATTTACGGACGAAAAACCGTGAGACCAAGGAGAAAAAGAAAGACAAAATCTGTTCTATTTTACTATTTTCCATTCTTGCGCATCTTTTCGTCGGAAATTCATATGGTATTGACTGACTTTCGTTGAGTGTGTACACATTTTCTTAAATCGTGATTCATTTTTGCGTGATTGGTGACAGTTGTGAAGGGACCCGTGTCTCACTGCCAAGAGTAAAACACCCACCCCAAATAGAATTGTAGGTACATACTTAATAAGGGTCGGTCATGACGATGTACAGGTCATGATAGTTGGTATTCTGACTCTACTAATTTTCTTGATTGTTGTGGCAAGGTTGGAATTACGTCGTATCGATATCCCTTTATTAGAAATCATTCTTTTTGTTCAGCTCATTCGTGACTTAACCAGATTTTTCTTGACATATTAATGTTACCTATTTTATTTTCGTTACTATTGTGTACCAATATTCTCCAAATCTGGGAGAATCAAATAATAAACCAAGCACCAATTCGTGTTTTCATCTTAATATTAGGCGAACTTATCGATATTGTTAGGTACTTAATAGGAAGTTGTTGATTTTTGCTCCTCGTCAAAAACAAAGAAAGCCATTTGTATTAAACCATTTTGATTATTGACATTTTATGTTGAATTTTAACGCACACCAAGAGTATCCATAGTCAACTCTTAGTGTGGAGGGAAACCAAAGAAAGAATTTTTAATCTTTTAGTATTTGACAAAAACTAATTTTAATTTTAACTTTTTACTTGGTTCAAAAATAAACATCATTCTAACCATTTTTAACCTTGACTACTTAGGGAGTCAAAAATTAGTGTGGAGGCAGAACCTCCAACTTTTAGGATAATCATCCCAGTATACTAATTTTTGAATCCGAATTTTTTTTACGCAAATTTTTTTAACTATGGCTCGAATGGTTGATGACGAGGAACAGGGATTGTTCGCTCAGAATGCACCATTGATTGACGATTTATTAGGTGATTCCGGTGACGATGACGGAGCCGAGGCAGATGCTAGGGATAGAGAGGCGTACATAGCTAGACAACAGCAAGAACATCAGGATAGAGAGGCAGCTATTTTGAATAGAAAAATAGAGGAGCAGCGCCTGTTGAAAGAACTTCAACAAAAAGAAGCTTTAGATAGGGCAGCCAGAGGCATTAGTGCCGACAGCGGTCAGTCACAAGGCAACGGAATAGGTTCAGTTCGATCAGCTCCACAACCCAGAATTTATTTTAATTCAAAACAGCCTTCAGCCCAGTTACCTCCTAATCCTTTTGAACCACAGCAGAATCCTCTACCTAATTTGACTAGAGCTCCTGAACAACAAGCATTTACATCAAGTAGACATACTTTAGCTCGGTCAGCCGAAGACATAGCCGCATTAAGAGAAGTTTTTGCTCCACCTAGACCGACTGACAAAGAGGCGATTTTAGCTAGAACCATTCGTAATAATGAGCTTATCAAGGACATGGCTAAGTATGCAGGTGATAGCGAGGTCGCTGCATTTCTACGTAAATTTAACGACGATGCTAATTATTACGAAATGACAACATACGATAAGTTTGAGGCATTAGATCGCATATTCGACGGCCAAGCTATGGACTGGTGGAAGTCCGAACGTGTAGCATGGAAATTAGCCGTTAGACGTGACACACCAGGCACTAATAATAGTTTATGGAGAACTTTTGAGTCAGCGTTAGCCATTAGGTTCGACAACGAGACTCTTATTAACAAGGCCAAGGCAGATTTACCAAACACGGCATATACCAGAGGTATGGGTAGCTCCGAGTATATTGCAGGTAGACTCAGCGTACTCAGGCGCATCGATCATAATATGGGATCAAATGACTTGGTAATTGGTTTATTGAAAGGTCTACCTAAGAGAATGAGAGGGAAAATGGTGGGTTGCACCACCGTTGACCATTTTCGATCCACTTTGGACAAAGCCATCAGTACTGGCATTATCAAGGACTGGTTAGAGCCCGTAGTTGCTGAACAAACTACATACTTAGGTCCAAAACCTGAAGGTAGAACATATGCTCGAGCATTCCATACTGCTCCATACCAGCATCAACAAAATGCTGGAGTTGTACAAAATGCTCCTCGAGATCAGACAATTCAGGTTGCTCAAGGTGCCCCTGCTATTCAAAATACTCCGAGGTATCCTCCTAACCCAGTTAATGGAGCTCCTTATGAGGCTCCTCCTGATCCTAATGTCCCACGGGGGCCAGAAGATGACCCCGCGGTATTAAAATTTCCCTACTATAATGAACGTCGTCGTGCATATTGTGTGGCTGCGGAAGGAGCACGGTCAGCTTGCTGGCAGTGTGGTAGAATGACGCATAATTTTAGAACTTGTCATGAATTATATCGCGCCCAGGGAATTGCTATTCCACCGAGACAGGTCAGGCCACGTAGACAAAATACGGCTGAAGGAGACCAGGCACAGCAGGGAAATGCTAATTTAAACTAGATGGGGTGGATATAATTAATATATCCAGACCCAAGCCTCCAGCTTCAGAGCACTCATTTAAATCAGTTTCTGTAAAATATACCAAAGTCTATTTTCAATCACCGAAACCTGCGAGAGTGTATAAAACTAGCGCCAAAGCCGATGCCGCTTTGCGAAGCTTGGGAATCAGGCCGAACAAAGTGACTGACGTTTTAGGTCATCAACCAGGTCATCTATTGTTAAATATAGGTCAGGAAATGGACGATTTTGACTCACAGAAACCCATAGGTATCCTTTTTGATTTTCCTCCAGATAATACTATTCATTATGCACGGAAATTCAGTGACGAAGTCACAGAAATCAAACGAGAAATGAAGTTCCGTGGCTATGATAAACATGTACATATTTTAAATGTTTTGGTGGACACTGGAGCCACTATCTGTACCATAAGTATAAATACGGTAAAAATTTTGAAACTCGAAAAACAAGTCCAGAAGTGTAAACCACTGACTGTTTATTTGTCTATCGATGACAACAATACCTATACAGTAGATAAGATTATTTATATTAAATTTTTTATTAACGAATTTAATGAATGGATACAATGGGGTTTCTATGTAGTCGAAAAGGCTCAGGATCCCATAGTTTTTGGCTGTGACCTACTAAAGACCTATCACGTGGACATTAAATGCGGATTAGGTAAAATTATTTTTAGAGAGGCAAGAGAAAGAACTCACAAATCAATGAGGTCAGACGACGAGAAACTTTACAGACTCAAGGCTTATCCAAGCAAGGGCATACTTAGACGCATGAAGGCTCATACTGCATATGTACGTAAGCACAAAGCGCTACAGGCAGGTATGATTACTGCATGCAATCCTTTGAGACAAGACGATTTAAATATAATATTAAATGAGATACAGGAAGACGACGATGTACAGGTTGAAGGTATAACTGACATTAGTCAGAATGAGGTCACAATCGATGACATTGCGTCTATAGGTACTACCACTATTAGAAGAGTCCATAGTACAACTTCATCCTTATTGGAGGAGGTTCGTTCAGTTGAATCTAGCGAAGCGTCAAGCCGAGCCGTCGAGTACTATAAACAATATAGATTGCGATTATTTTCAGTTCGGCCCTCCCTCATTAAGGATGACGCGGCCAACGAGGTTCCTTTTTATACAGAGGACCCCGGTTATTCAGGTCAAATTGCCATTCACCCAAATTATGACTTATTTGAAAAGTCAGGGTTGATGGTACTTCAAGACACAGTCAAAGTCACCAATGGCAAAGGTATTTTGCACGTAGCCAATTCTCAACAGTCAGGAGATTTTATATTACCTCCTCAACCATCCCTTTCGAGCTATGAAACTATGCCTACGGAGTATATCCGTGCAACTAGGATAGATCAAAAGAACTCCCCTAATATACACGTAAACGATCAAGAATACACAAATGCGGTCGACACTGCACCGGTTCCAGAGAGCGTTGAAGGTAGTCAACCACTGACTGATGAGGAATTCTCACAATTTAAGATTTTCCAAGGCTTAACAGTGCCTCAAAAGATTAAGGTTAGGGAATTATTGGGCAAGTATTATAAAGCTTTCGGGTGGACCGAGAATGATTTTCTGGAACCGATGCGTGATCCCCGGACTGGTAAGACACTACAAGCCACAGTGGAACTTTTGGATAAGACACCTCAGACAATCGGTCCCAGACTTATTAATCTTGAACTCCAGGAAATTATTCGTAAATATACAAATACTCAAAAAGAGTTAGGACTTCTTGAGAACTCTCATAGTCAGTATGTATCCCAAGTACAATTATTATCCTCTGGTCGTACTTGGAAACCTACGGTAGATTATCGAAAAATTAATTTAAAGATTAAACCTGAACCCATGCCTGTCCCACCTTTACACACAGCTTTTAAATCATTAGCCAACTCCGAATACTTTTGTAACCTAGGCCTACTGAACCCATACCAGCAGGTAGAATTAGATGACGAAAGTAGAGACATACTTGCATTCATGACTTCGGACGGACAATTTCGACCCACTCGTACTCCCTTCGGTTTCGTCAATTCGAGTGCAATCTTACAAAAGATTTTGGACATTATATGGTCTCCTTATAAGGATTCATTTTTGAACAGCTATGCTGAAGATAATTGTTTTGGAGGAAAAGATTTCCCCGAATTGATGGATCGATTGGAGAAGACATTATGGTTGTGTACGCAGGCTAGAATGAGATTAAAACCTAAGAAATGTTATATAGGTCATCCTAAAATTATCTTCCTTGGTCATAAAATCAGCAACCAAGGCATAGCTATTGATCCCGATCGAACGAATGTACTTATGAATTTTCCAGACCCACAGGATACCACCGACATTCGTCGATGGCTAGGTTTAAGCGGATTTTTTAGACGATTGATTTTTGGTTATTCAAAATTTGCTAGACCTTTATATAATCTCCTAAAGAAAGACGCAGTTTTTGTTTTTAACGCTGCATGTCAAAAGGCGGTGAAGGAGATGAAGGTAGCAATTTGTACCGCTCCGGCATTAGCATTCCCAGATCCCACTGCAATTTTGGAATTATGGGCAGACGCAAGCGATTATGAAGTCGCTTCTGCTCTTATCCAAGTCATCACGACTGGTAATAAGAAAAATCGACAACCCCTGGGTTTCGATTCTCATACATTGTCTCCTACCGAAAGCAAGTGGACAGTCACTGAGAAAGAATGTTATGCGATAGTTCACGCCTTCCAAAAATTTCATAATTTACTTTTTGGTAGAGAAGTTCTAGTATACACCGACCATCAGGCACTGGTCAACATTCTACGTACTCCTCAGGTGACAGGGAAATTAGTGCGGTGGAGCCTCAAATTGAGCTCACACCGCCTTAAGATTATGTACGTGCCAGGAAAGAGTAATGCCATGGCTGACTGCCTCAGTCGCCCTCCTCGAGCGGATAACCTTCCAGTAGCCATCCTTAGAGGCATGACAGCAAAGACAGAACATCCTAGAACACCTGAAGACGAAGAATACATAGTACATTGCATTGATACGGATAAATCCATACATAACCTTAGGGAAATGCAGGCAAAGGACAAGGACTTAGCTGAGATAATTACTTCTATAGAGACAGACGAAGCGAATAATTGTCGTGGTAAAAATAAATTTCGAGCTGACTTCCGCCTGAATACAGACGGCATACTACAACACATTAACTATGAGCCTTTAGGTCCATTATGGGTGAATGTTTTGCCAGTCTCTGAGGGAAAGCGCATAGCACGTGAACTACATAATAAATCACATTTGGGTTTTCGAAAGATCTACTATTCTTTGGTCGATAAATACTGGTTCTTACAGACGTGGGATAATGTTACGAAGGCATGTCGCGCTTGTGACACTTGCCAAAGATTTAATGTCCCACGAGTCAAGAAGTCAGGTCCTATGCATGCCATGATCACTCCTACTACTCCTTAAGCTAAAGTTTCAGTGGATTACCTTGGTCCACTGACTACTACTTCTAACAATAAGCTATATATTTTGGCCGTGATAGACCAATGCACGCGCTTCCTGCATCTCATTCCAACTACAGGCACAACAGTGGCTGAAACGGTAAAGGTTCTAGAACCTCTCATAGCAAAACACCGAATTAGGAGTATTGTTTCAGACAACGGTCCAGCTTTCACAGGTCATTTATTCAACGACATGTGCACACGTAATAACGTCACCTCCATCCATAGCTCTCCACATCATCCCAGTAGTAATGCCTACGTAGAAAGAGTCAATTCAACATTTGGTAGCATCATGAAAAAGCTTAAGTATGAAAATAATGTTGAATGGGATATTATGTTGCCGCATATTGAAAATGAGTATAATTCAGTGAAGCATGTCAGTACCGGTTATAGTCCTTATTTTCTTATGTTCGGTAGAAGTCTTCATTTCTGTTACATCACAGGGAAACCATTAGACGACGATTGTGACTTAGATGACCCAGAAATGAAACAGGTCAGGGTGCATGAACTCCATAAAGCACGAATCCTGGCGCATGAAAATTCTTGTCATAATCAACTCAAACGCAAAATGGCTTTTGATAAGACACATCCAACCGTCCTGTATAAGGAAGGTAACCTAGTACTCAAAAAGAATTATTATAAGGCAGCAGGAACGGCAGCGAAATTCACGGTTAAATACACAGGTCCATATAAGGTATATAGTACAGCCACAAATCAACATATGTATTTACTATGCGATAAAAACACCGATTTGTCTAAATATATCGATGAAACTGTCCTCGAGATTGTGCATGGGCACAATCTAAAACCTTACCTATTAGACGACATTCCTTCTCTTAATAATAATATGGAACCCGCTATAGGTGATCAGACTTGGTTAAATAATCATGTGTACACTCCCGACGACGCTGCTTTTCACACTGAACCTTGGGCAGATCCTGAGTTGAAAGATTTCGATGGGGACACCGCGGCTCAAATCAACGTAGTCCCCCGCGGAATATTTAATAAAGAATATTTGTTTGATCCTAATAATGAGCTAAAGTTAAGGAGTAGGACAATTCAACGGAATCCAACTACTCATAATAATACCATTTATAAACAACTCACCAATAATTATTCACTTCCTGTAGTCACTACTATACCAGCGGACATTGAGTCCCTGGGACAATCAACAAAACCTGTAGAAAATAATGTAGTTTCCAATTTTCCACCTCCCGTAGAACTACCTACTCCTATAATACCGTCGGTAGTGGAACCAGTTGCCACCCCGGCGGGACACAATAATGTTACCGTATCTAATACTATTAATTGTAGCAAATCTCCTTCTATTCCTAGGTATGTTGACGTTGAAACAGTAGATAGGTATCCTGCACGTATGACTACCACTATTGTTGATGATCCTTTTGCTAGAGAGTCCCGATGTAATAGTCATAATATGAACCACTTAGGTTCAGATGGTTCGTTCATTCACAAGGACGATTGGAATTTAATTCAGGGTATTGATATCACTACGGGCAAACGCTATTCAGATTTCGATTTTCAAAAAACTAAACAGTTTTATGATTCTTTTCGCAACCCCACTAAAGACATTCCTATGTCTCAACTTTCCAACGTAGCACAACCAACTGAGGCTCCCACATATAAGGCAAATTCAGTAGACACTTCAGACCACTCAATTTATAGTTGTTATGTTAATAATCGTAGAGGTTGCTCCGAATTAGGAGATATGTCACGTAACAAGCGGGATAATCCTGTTGAAATCCCTGTAGCTCCGAAAAGTTGGAATGGAGAGCGGAATTCAAACGCCGCCCTTCATACCGAAATTCAGACCAAACTAATTATTGATAACTTACCAAATAAAAAAATAATTAAGATGGTCAATATTAATGATGAAACACAAGTACTCGAAGAAATCGAAATCGACACAGCACCAAAAGAATCAATTACACTCAACACTGTAAATATTGATGCAGCTGAAAGTGATCTCGAATTCTTGGAAGAAAATGAAATCGAACTTCCCACAATCCCAACCATAGAGTCAATAGCTCCCATTGAAAATGTTCCTCTCATTGTAAAACCTGCAAAGGGAAATAATAGTCAAAAGGTCATTTTGAAAAACCGAAAGTCAGAGTCAATTACTGCACCTACTGAAATTCGAAAGTCAGAAAGAAACCGAAAAGTAGTTATACCATATGATCCATCCGATGCCGAGGTGCCCAAGTCCAGGAAACGAAAGGGTGTAGGTTCGGTAAAGAAAAATAAGAAAAAGAGTAAAGTTGCAAAGTTAAAGAGATGTAAAGTTAAACCTACTGATGCCATGGCCGAGTTGGTCAAAGCCATGGGCAGCATAGGGCAGATGATGGCATGTCAGTATAAACAACCAACTCCTACGTATTCTTCTGATAGTAGTACCTCGGACACTGATTCTGAGGATTCTGAGTAGCACTGCATGCACCTTTTGCATGTACCATTTTAATTCTACATTAAAAACTTCTTTTCATAGCACTCCTTTGGGTAAACATACTACCGATACCATCACCTACTTAAGTAGTGATGGACAAATTTCTTTTTCTTTTTCGGGTAGACACTTGACACCTTTGACAATGGCTAATCCTTCCCCGAATCCTAACAATAAACAACCTCAAGGACCACCACCCATTCCTGAAGGCGAATTAGATCCTGAAAATGAATTTGCAAATCACGGAATAGAATCGGATGATGAAGACTGGGATCACAAATATGTCTACAATCAGGACAGATCCCGAAGAGTAATGTTGCACCAACTCCGCAACCGGATTCCGGGACAACAAGAGGCAACCAGTTATGTAATGCGGATCACCCGGGACAACACGCCACATCCTAATGATATCCAAGCCAGACAACCTGACGGAAGTTTCATTTCCATGGCCCCACAACCAGCTGACCCTCGTCCCATTACTCAGAATACTCCACCAGCATCTCCTCAACGCCAGCAATTCATTCAACAGATCCCCACACCAACCCGAAACCCTCCAAAATCTCCGATCATAAATCAAGCCGTAGCACTGGATAACGACTCCGAAGATGAGCCTGTCGATAATCTCGACATCGAAGATCCACCACCATATGATCATGAGACTTTCGAATTCCCGGACGGACCGTCCGTTCCAAATATCAAACGCTCGACGAGCACTGCAGATTTCAAATCTGAAAACCTCCAGAAGAAGCAGAAAGGCGATACCCCTCTGCAAATTCCAGAACCTCAGCCTGGGACTTCTCAACAATTGGAGCCCATACCAGACGAAATTAGAATTCTCCAACAACAGCAGGAGGATGCGAATCAAAGATCAGCGGAGATCGAACAACAGCTCCGCCGCTGGAGATTAACTTCCAGTAATCCATCCTCAACTCCACCAAGGATTAATGGTACTTTTAGTCCACCAACCAGACCAACAGGAAATCTGTTGATGGGACCACCTCTACCACGCATCGCGGTCGGTCTCCCCAGATTTCACATGAGAGGAAGAGGACCCACCAGAGCTCCTCCACCAATTAGTACGAGCCCACAAAGAGCTCCAGCCCCAATTTCAGCTCCAGCTCCGGCTCAAAATCTATCAATGGAAACTCAGGAGTCACCAAGAGCTCCATCACCAGTACTTCCACCAACAGCTCCGACGGCTCCAACTTTGGCTCAGCTCCCGGATTTAGGCACTACAGCTCCGCGGTATAAAATTTATGCTCCAGCACCAAAGCCGCCGATTTCTAGCACTCCACAATCGCAGAAAAGTTCTGCTCCAGGAACACTGAATCAACCAATCGTTATGCCACGTCCTTTGGACCGAAATGACAGATACAGCAACCGGCCTCCGGCCTCTCAGAACAATACTCCGAGATCTGCAACTCCCCGAGCATCATTTCGACAACCATATCGTTTCGGACCGAGACAGGGTACCCAGCAATGGAGACCCCCAGCACAGAATAAATCAAGAGCTCCACCAAGGGCAGAAGAATATTCATGGCCAAAAGCTCGACCATGGAGGAGTCAGGCTCCGCCTCAACACCATTCGCGATCACCTACTCCTCCCCGCCATCATTCCCGATCTCGAAACTCTTCCAGAAACGAAGATAGAAGAGCTCCAGCTCAATCACGCTCAAATGAGCCACGGCACCGACAGGCACGAGATGCTCCGGAGCCCCCACCACAACAGAATGTCCAACCACAGCAACAGCAACTACAGCAACAGCAACCCGCAATGGCTCCGAATGGATACTACTATCAAGCCCCAGGACTTCCACAATTAATTCCACTCTTTGGAGCACCGATCCAGCAACCACAGATAGTCCACATTCCGATCCCACCCGTTCAACCATTTCCACCATTACCAGAAGTAGAAGACCACTTCGTAGGAAATCCATGGGATTGCCCGCTATGTCATCGACGACACCAGCAAGGGAACATACGGCACTACTGGCAACGTTGCCCGCATCGAAGAATTAGTTACGCGAAATTTGCACGGATCCTGGAATTAGCCAAGAGATGTTTCTTTTGCGGCGGATACCACCCTACCTATTCCTGTCCCCACTTCCGTGACTTCCATGGACATGGATTTTAGACTTTTTCTTATTTTATCATTTTCACTCTGTTGGATAATTAATTGCTTGCATGGATACTTGTAAATTTGGATTTCCTTTGCAGCTAGAATTATTCTAATACAGAATTTTCACTTATTTACAATTATAAATATTTTGACACTTCGTAGATCATAAGTTTGCAATCACTTTATTCCCTACATGATGAAATGCTTAGTTTTATAAGTTCTATTATTTGTACTTACCTTACCATTCGACAAACATTTTTACCAACTTTCTTTATGATTGGGATTCTACAAAAATTCTTATTATTGATTAAATCCATACAACTTTATAAATTACCAAAAATTTCTTTGCTTCCGAACGAATGAAACTATTATTTTAATCTGCGTGGATAAGATTGTTTTAAAACTCACCTTAACTAAGGCTTCACCTCATAGGAGGAGAAGGAGCACCTACTAATAATACTTATAGTTAAGTATCAAACATAGTTCCATGAACGACACCCATGGGACAATATACCAGGCCGTTCTAGACCTGGGACAAATACTTAATTTTAAGTCTTAATTTTAGATACCACATTCATGAGACCTACCAGCGCATTGGTACGGTAATAAGGAATTAACTTTGGGAAGTGTTTTTGTTCCTTTTACTATGATTAGATTCACCAATATGGATGGAGACCATGCCAGAGAAATACCTGAGGAACCAACTCTTCCACCACCAATTGAAGTTGTTCCACATCTCCCAATCCAAGTAGACACTGACAGCGAGGACGACGAACCTATAAATCTCCTCGAACCAGATGACTATCAACCTTACGATCCGGCTGATTACTATATTGACGAACTCTACCATTCTCCTCCGGATGCTGAACAAGCACCAGAAGAAGAGGAGGAAGATGATGAAGATGACGAGCCAGAGATGGATACCTTGACTACTGATGATGACGACAACAACAATGACGATGAAGATCCCCCAGCTCCTGATGTCAACATGATCGCATCTGAGGACTCGGAGGATCCTTTTGAGACAGCACAGACACATTTGGACGAGGAAATGACTTCGACACCGGAGCCATCTCCACCAGAGAGGAGGCCAGATCCAACGCTAAACGTCCGTGGGTTCGCTCCAGCATCACACGATGAAATACTGGGAATTCAGCGACGCCTGGGAAAGTGGACCGTTCGATTTCCGCCTCACACAGTTGTCCAGAATGACGAGATTGACACTCCAGCAGCACTCCTACTGGAAGATGATGACAGTAATGATGAACCACCACTGATGGAGGAAAAGGCAATCCGTGAAGCGAATTTTGAGCTACGACTAATTCAGCAGCAGAAGGACAATCTCATATTTGACCTTCGTCGATGCCACGGCCAAACCATACCTACACCAGAGAGAGTAGTTACTAATGGACCGGAGAATAGGATGGACTCACCACCACTACACTTAGAGATGGAATCAACTCCCAACACTACCACCAGTCCTCCCATCCTTACTCCGGAGTTACAGAAACCCAACCATCGAAAACGTTCCCGTGACGATACTCCCATCATCCCCGAAACCCTTCCAAATTTCGACTACCGCAGAGGAAGATTATCAACGTCTCAATTAGCTAATGTAATGGAGGCGCGCAGGGCCAGAAGACAACAGAGTCCTCCACCGATGCCAGACCACTGCCGCCACCAAACCAATCCCTTTCCCCAGATCTCCACTCGAGAAAGATCAGCACACAACTTGCTGGAGCAGCTTCGTCAACGACGTGATACTCACCGCGAGATCCGCCTAGCACGATGGCGTGCCGAACAGATGATTTTTGACGCAAAATATCGCCCCGGCCCTGATGAACCCAAACCACCCGGAGCTCATTCCTCCAGAGATTTCTCGAACCCCCTTCCCCGCGACAGAGTTGTGAAAACTCCTCCCAGTTCGGATACCAGTAACGATGACTGCAGCTACATTGACACCAGAGACTCTTCCTACCTAGCCCACCATAACCCTCCCACTACTGAAGACTCCGAAGAGGAATCCTTCACCTTCGAATAGAATCATCACGGAAATGAATTCATATGTTGATACATGTTATGTTATGTTTATATGTTATGTATATATTATGTTGATGTGATGGCGAAGGATGAATTTCCATCGAACTCTTCGATATTTTATGATTCTTTTATGTGAGATATGTATGTTGATATGACGAGAACACGCACAATAATTTGCTACGTAGTACTCCAAGTAGGTTGTAAATTACAATTTTGTATTTCTTTCCCCGACTTGTACAGATGTTGGAAATAATATTTTCTGTCCACGAGTATGAGTATATTTACAGAAATTTATTTTGACTAGACCAACGGTGAAGCCGATGTAAATTAAAGTAACTTTTATAATTTTACAAAGAAAATTCCTCGTAAACATCCCACTGTCAAATATTTAATTTTTTAAGGGAACCAAAAAGATTATAAAAATTTTTCCAAAAACTTACAAAAAGAATTTTGCACATTTATGTAGAAACTAATATCGAAATAATTTTTTTTTCCCCTTTCTTTTATTTATTTTCATTTTTCATTATTAGTGACACTTCAGTCACTCTGTAATTTTATTTTGATTGAAACCATATAGGTACCTACTTAGGTACAAAAATACCACATCTCCCCACCATCCCATCACCATCGGAGTGGTGGAGAAATAAATGAAACACTCAAGAATACTACGTATTTTACTACTACTTACCATAGGCTTAATCCAACTTCTTATTTTAACAAATACTGTAATTAGGATTAAGGAGAAAAATTGCACAAAACTGAAATTGCAAAAATTCTCGAATACTTACTTATGTCCATGTGGACAAAATACTCTTTTACATGATGAATGTCTGTCAAACCCTAGAATTAAGTACTATAAACTCTGTACACGGAAAACGAGCAAATTACGTTAGACACGCACATGTACATCCCGGAATGGATAGCTTTTGATTGAAATACCTATGTACTTAAAATTGAAACCCGCACAAATACCGCACGCTTTGCCTAGACCGCCGATGGGTCTCGGCTGATAGTGTGTGGAGGGATTTGTAGAGACGGAACTCCACCGCCGTCCCATTCTATAATTACAGCAGTAAATAGATTTCCCGCCAATTCCATAGCTCGCAGGCTATGGGAAAAGTAGCACATAGGTAGAGTAAATAGTGCAGACAGTAGGAAATATTCCATTGACCACTGATTGGAACAATGGGAATCCTTTGAAGTATGAAGCAGACAGTAGCTATTTTCCATAAATTCCAGCGCCTTGAGCGTTGGGAAAAGATACTTAACTAACAAAGGGAATAGTGAGGATGAGCTGAACTCAAGCCAGTAACAGCAAGAATTCATTCATTCCGTTTCCAGCTTTCGAGTGATACTAATATTCGGTCTTTAGCTTTTGAGATAGGCGAACAATTCAGTCTTGAGCTTTAAAAAGAAGACTATCCTGTCTTGCGAAATTTTATTTTCTTAGCTGGAGGAACTTAATTGAGATTTGTTATTTTTCAAAGACGGAAAATCCTTGGATTTTCCTTTTTCAAGTTCACAACAAGACAAGTGATCGGATTAGATACTACGTATCAGATTTTCATTAGTTCTCTGCGCTAAAAGTATTTTAGCTTTTCTTTGATAGATTGAGCAAAACTGATCTTTTCACTTGATCAGAAGTACAGTCAGGTAGATTCGGAGAGAAGGAAAAGAGTCATAACGCTCGGGTAAAGGAAGTAGAAGGTCATTGCAGCCGTACCGAAGACTTGCCGTCTCGGAAATACCATCGGACTTGCCGTGGGATAAATAGGGATTTCTAGAGAGATTACCGGTAATTCTACGCAAAATATATATACCTACCTACCTTTTTGTCGTTGTATTTCTTTTCTCGCTCGTCTCCGTCGAAAGTAAATATTGTTAATTGAAATATTGTGAATATTGTGTATGAAGTGATTAATATATTATGGATTAAAAACTCATTCCATTCGTAATAATCCATAAATTCCCTTTTGTCTTTAATCTTTCATTTTATTATCGCTATAAGTATACATACTTATATCTCATCTTTTAGATTACATAATATATCAGTATATTGCATAACGAGCACGCTACTTCTATGAGATTTGTGAACCGGAGCCCCTCCGCCCCCTCAACACTTATATTTCTCACTTTACAGGTCCATCCAAAAATGAAAACCTGTGTGTACCATGAATATTTTTACGTTTTTACCCCGATGACGTAATGCTATGTGTCCGTCCACTATTACTGCAAATACGGTATTCAAAATCTATTATATCTTTGGATTGAGATCTATAAGTTATTGTTATATTAGAAACTGTGAATTATTTGGGCAAACTTTAAATCTTTGTCATGAGCTGTAAGTATAAAGCACATTTTTAAGGGATTTAATTTGTAACCTTTTATCGCGAGACGAAGCTTAAGTACGGAGTATGACTTTTAACTTAAATAGGTAGTTACATTTATATTGTATGTGTATTTTCAATACATATCTTCAGACGGGAATGTCAGTAAGTACGTGGATATTATTTACTGATTGACGATTGATATCCTAGTTCCAATGTAGTATCATATTCGTCTGTGAAGAACCAAAATTACCCATATCCAATTTAAGCTAGAATCAAAATGGGCTATGTCATAAAAAATACGAAAGGAGGAAGATGCGTAAAATATTAATTTAAGAGTTTTTGAGAAGCGTAAAATGTTCTATTTGCATGTTTTTAAAAAGTGCAAAATGTTTTATTTGCATGTTTTGAAAAGTGTAAAATTTTTTATTTGTATGTTTTGAATGGTGCAAAATGTTTTATTTGCATGTTTTGAAAAGTGTAAAATGTTCTACTTACATACATGTTTTTGAAAATAGATTTTATTATTTTTGTAAATAGTGGATAATGTTTTTGGCCTATAAATAAATGGATATAAGTCTTTTGGTTCTTCACAGACGATATTCTAAATGATCCTAATCCAACTTATGCTGCCATGAATTTTTATGTTAATGTATAAAAATGCAATGGAAAATGGAATTGAGTGCTTGCATCTGTTGAATTGAATCGGATTTTTTTTACTATATTGCTGTACTGAGACTGGGACTACTCCACTTTTACGAAATCCGCGGCGTCTGGTTCATCCGCCATTTCATATACATAGATGCTGAGCTCAAATTGAGTGGGAGTAAAAATCCGAAGATTTAAATACATAGATAAATCTTTGCTTACGTACATGTACGGACCACTATAAAATATTTTAACATATGTTGTTACTCCATTTCGGCGAATAAAATGTATATGTGATAGAAAAGATTTTAACTGTAGTTGTAGTTTAAAGTAAAGGCCTTTGATATTCTTGGTTTATACATAATATTATAGCTATTCGTTTTATTCGCCTACGTCACTTTGTATTATGACATATTATATTTAATGTTTTATCTACATGACAGGGCAGTGACCAACATTTGTTAGTGACTTCATTTCTATATTGCAGTTTTATTTTTAGATTTATACTATAATATTTGAAATTTTTCATTGATTTTTTGTTGAATATATTAATAGTAACAGGCATATAAGTAGGCTCCCTCATTCACTGCTGGAGATTGGAGATGCCGTAGGCTGTCGGCCATAGTAATCCTGAGTAAGGATACTATATCATTTACCTGCACACTTGAATTTGAAAGGATATCTCGAGCGTCTCTTCAGATCTCCCTTTGCTAATTAGCTCCGTATACCCGCACACCGGCACCGGCATATATGTGTAGGCTTCGCGGGTCACACAAAAACCACTTCAAGTGTCAAAGTTAGTTTGAGATGTCCACTTGTATCTCAGCTTGAAAGATTTTCAAGACATCATAAGCATCGCGGAGGCACTACAGAAGAGGTTATATATAGCTTTTTAATTTGGATCATATTAAATGTACCATATATATGGACACAAATAGAAATTTAATGGCATTTTGGCATTGGCAACGCCCACTCTTGGCTATTTGGTGTAGTGGTCTTGAGCCTTGACGTGGGGTACTTTATTTTCTTTACTGACTGAGAGTGTGTATTTTATTTTCACTTTGATTTTTTTCTATTTTAAAGTTTACTCGAATGTTTTATCTTAGCCACCAAAATTCGCATGTGATATAAACCTTGTAATTCGACTAAATTTTTAAAAGCAATTAAATTTCTTTTGGACATTTTTAAAACTTTTAAATTTGTGTTAAAGTCTGATGAGGATATATTAAGAAGTGATTTCAAATTCCAATGACTTATTGTGTAGCTACAGATAAAAATTGTTTGCCCATCCAGTCCCAGTATAATAAATCTTTTAAAAATTAAATTCCAAATACAAATAGATCCTGACCCTGACCTATCTCTACAGATGCTTACATTAGTAAAGTTCCACCACTTTCACTCTTACTCTCCTTCTTCTTCAGCCCACAGGATGTTTATTTGATTGTCATTGTTAAGCGTCATTGACGTCATTGTAACTTGTGTAATAAACCTTTATAGCCTCATTTTGGCATCTTTCCCGACCTTTCCTCCCCACCGCATCGCGAGCATCTCATACTCTTCCATCCCAATCATCCCATCCCCTTGTGGATACATATCCATCCGTTCACTTTGTGTACTTTGCTTCTGTGTATTATTAATGCAGGAAAAGGAAAAGGATGAAAGTGCGGTAAAGAATAAGTATAGAGTAGTTATGCAATATGCATAGGAGCTGGATGATTCAAGGAGGTGAAAACGTTTCCATGCTCGTAATATTTGAGAAGAGGTCAAGTACGAAAACAAAGGCAGCGATATAATGACATAATAGTATATAGGCAAGTACAAGTATAGCATAGCTATGACTATACTTATGCAGGTTGCAGCGCATAAACTTTAAAGCATACCATACCAGTCAGAACAGAAGTAGGAGCAACAATAACAATTCCAACAATGCAACGTGGACGTCAATAGCCTGCTAAAATTTGAAACCGCTATAAAATTCAGCAGTGAGAGCCGCGACTACCAAATACCGAGACATATTAAGTGCAGTAGATTGCTCTTAAAGATGAAGGGGTACACTTTTAGAATTTTTGAAATACTTAAAAGTAAAACTTACTGCACATTTCTCTCAGACAACAAATTAATTGTAGGAAACAAACTTTTGTGTTTATCTTGCTACACTCTATATTTCAAAGTGCAATATGAATGCTTTCATATTGTGCCTATGGTATAGGATCCTGGCAATTCTTGAAGGAAATTAAAATCGTCAGCAGGAAATATGTCCTTCTCGTTCTCATTATATTTAAACTTTTATCTGTAATAATTATAATACACAGTTTGTCGTGTACTACTGGTTATTGCCGCTATATTTTCCTTTTTACTACTGACACTTCACCTTCAATCCACTTAAAACCTATCGATCTATGCATTTCTAATTGTAAGTCAAATTCGAATTCATTCACGCCCTTGATTCCCATCCTCGAAATTCGTGCACGAAGCCATTTATAGCAGCCATGACCATGAAAAAGAAGTCATAAAACGGGTTTATTATCAGTCGTTGTAATTAGGTTGTAGTAGTTTGTGATGGGTCTATTATACCTTGACGAAAATTGCATTGCGTTGCATATTTTCCTGCACTATTCTCGCCGTTCGTCGTACTCGTCTCGTACATAGGCACTTTCCTATATAGGTAGGCACTCACGTATTTATATTGATGGTCATGGACGCGGACACTGGAATGCAATGGCGTGTTCATTCTTAAGGCATAAAAAAATGGATAGTTGCTCTGATGTACCTAGAAAAGGAGAATACCTTTCCTACTCTATGTATATAGACTATAAACTTTCTCTCACTGTAAATTAAGTTTTGCAATTAAGTTACGACCAAAGTCCGCGAATGCACTTTGTACCAAAACAAAATGGCATTGATTTTTTTTTGTCCGAGAAGTCTGGGTACGAAAAAGTTGAAAAGTCCTTCTTAATATTGTGTACATCACGTACTAGCTCTAAAAGCCTTTATTACTATTAGGGAGGGGGATGTAGTGGTTTGAAGTTTGAAGAAATGGCCATGTAGAGCCGCTGTGAATGGAAAATCAGGAAAGACGCACATCGTATATCACAACATATTCCATTAATTTTATTACAAATATGTACGTTTAGCATTGCAATTAATTCGTACATACATTGCGCATTGATTGAAAGGTTTGTCATTTACCATTTTAATATAGATGTGATTTCATATAGTTTTCATTATAATTAAAAACAGATGGAGGTTAAAATTTTGTAACAAAAATGCACATACACAATGTTCCCTGTGTGTAATTTAATTTACCTACTTGCAACTATTTGCATTATTTAATTAAATTCCATATTGTGCATCACAATAAGATGAGGCGTTCAACAAGGGACATCCAATAAATGTTTGAAATAAATTTTCTAAAAGTTACTTAAATAATTTACATATGGAAATGACTGTACGGTAGGCTGTACCTTTTTGACATATCTTAATTTGATGGAATTTGGATTGAAATTGAAATTTTCAGTGACAGGCCAGGTTCTGTTCTACAGTAGCATTTAGGATACGGCTACGGGCAAGCAGCTTCGTAGCCGTAGTTTTCTCTGTCCTGTAATTTTATAATATATTATTATGATGATTTATGGCTCTGTGCTAAATGTTAATATGTACCTGTCTACTTACGTACCGTATATCGTGTAATGATGCTCGGGTCCGTAATACTACGCAGGTCTGTAATAGTACGCGGATCTGGGCAGCTACTGTTTGAATAGTACGCGGGTCTATTTAACACACTATTAAATGTCATTGCGCTGGTCTGAGTGGTCAAAATTTGATTAGTACGAGGGGCGTGTACTATTACAAGATATACGGTACGTGTAGGACGTAGGTGTAGGCTCATACGCATTTGCATATTGAAAATTGAAACTGTTTCCACGTATATAGGTATGTATATGTTGGCATTAATTCTAAATGAGACGAGCATATAGGTATATATATACTTGTATAAAAAAAGATTTTGCTTTTGTAACCTTTATAAAGTTATGCTGGCAAATCAAAACGTGCTTCGCAGGCTGCTGAATCCTAATTTCGCTTTGAATTTCTCCCTTATTCCCTTTGAATTTATACTTTTGCCTTTGCTTTCACTTTTTTGACTTTGGTCTCCTATTTGGAAGTGGTCCTGGAACTGGAGCTGGAGCTGGAGCTGAAACTGGAACTGGAACTGGCTATGATGTCTTTGATGTCCCCCCATATGCAAATAATTATGCATATAAAGTATTATGCATTGTGTGGGTTTTGAATGGCATATGATGTATAGTACGGGATGGGATATGGAAGTTGAGTGAACGCGCGTGGACGTGGGTGGAATGATATTTTTTTTCATACAATACATTGTATACTTAACTTTTACTAGTTTAAAATTATAAATTTAAATCTTACAACTTTTATTTATTTTTTATAGAAAAAACTTTTTTTTCTTCGTTATACAGTACAAAAGTAATAAGTAGAACGTCAAAATAAAATTCCTAATAATTGGATCTGATCTGACATCTGCTTAAAACTACAACTCTTGACTTTCTGCAATTTATTAGACTGATTTATTTTTCAATTTTCAATTTTTCCTGTACTTAATCCGCCCTCTTCGTTCAATTTAGTGCATTAGCAGATTTTTTTAAAAATAAAAAGCTGCTGTTATTATTACTGTTGACTGTAGTTGGCAAGAACGGTGTAGCACTTGACAATGTCTGACAGAAACACGAGATAATTTATGACTCGGGCAATAATCGTGTTCTACATGCCTACATTTTACATAATACGTCAATGTAAACCTCAGTTCTTAGCTTTTGTGATGTGCATATATATCGCCTGTAAAGAACCAAAAGGACCTATTTCCATTTTTAGTTAAAAACAAAGTGAACTATCCACACAAAAAATTAAAATAGCGTGACCATGAAATTATGTAAATAGAACCTTGTGCATTTTTCAAAAAAATATGCAAATTCAATATTTTGCACTTTTCAAAAAAAGTGAAAATAGAGTATTTTGCACCTTTTAAAAACATGTAAATAGAATATTTTGCACCTTTTAAAAAACATGTAACTAGAATATTTTGCAACTTTTAAAAAACATGTAAATAGAATATTTTGCACCTTTTAAAAAAAACTTAAACGGACCATTATGGTCTTTTAAAAAACATGTAAATAAAACTATTTGCCCGTTTTAGTAACTTGAGATTAGTGTTACGTAAGCATGTATCTTATTAAACTGCCTTTTTTGACAAAGCTCATTTTTATTCTAGCACAGATTAAATATGGGTCATTTTGGTTCTTCATAGGCAATGTACAGACCATCCTAGACTGAAAATAGGGTAAATAGGCAAACGTCAGCTTTGGTTTCAGCGGCAGTTTTGATTTAAATTCTCTTGTTTGCATAGTTTCAGATTTTATGTATCTACCTACTACCTAGTTTGAAAACATCTATATGTATATACTGGTAATATACACTGGCAATATACCGACACAGTATGCTACCTATATGAACCATGTGTCATTGTATCATTATGAGTAGCTAGTTTCTATTTCGGTCCTGTCATTTTCTGTATTGGCTGATGAGGATTTGTGTCTGTCAAGTTTTACCAGTCCTGTATTTCCGATTTCCATAGCTCCAGAATAGAAGCATAGAACCAGTATTCGAAATCAAAACTAAAAGCGGTCTTGCGTATATGCACATAGGTGCATTGCCTCAAATGAAATGGCAGTAACGATCATAATCCTCTTTATACTAAACATAGTGACTTTGAAGGCTGCTTACTTTTACTCCTATAAAATCGTACACCTCTATCTCTCTCTTCAGTCCTTTGATTACCAACCATTAAGATTATCAGAATTGGAACTGGAGTGATTTTGTGTTCGTACATATTATAGGCATTTAATATATCTACGTATTATATCGTCACGTAAGAAGCAAACTGGTCAATCTGTTATTTAAAGCTATTGCAGTTTGGGCATTTTGCTCCTTCAGTAATGATATAATAATATGCATAAGCCCAGTACTGTGACAGTGGAAAACTATGAATTTCAGCTCTTGGTCGAGTTCGTCTGTTTTCAAAAGTGCAGAGAGAGAGAGAGAGACTTATCAGTGAAATGTAATGTGCTTTTAAGCCCGTCTCAATTTCTTCATCTGACATGATTTCCATAAATATAATATGTATTTACTATTTTGATCATTATAATATCTAAGCTGCAAAAAGTACAATTTAAAAATGTGTGATTTTCCCTTTTGTTGGTTTAAGCACATTTACAGAAAAAACTGAAAGGCCATGTTGAAATTTAAAAAATGTTAATTAAAAAATACAACAACAATACAAAATAGCTGAACACTTTTTGTTATTGTTGACACGGATATCACAGATATGAATGGCGACGGTGATGGTCTATGGCCTGAATTTAAATACCTATAATTCTAATATTCCCTTTGATTCGAATCATATAGGCAGATTTATATGTAAAAGTATATAGCAAAATTAATTAAAGAGTCACACACAATATAATGATGCAAAATAATACCCAGATATTTTGCTCCCGGAAAATATAAATTCCCAGTTGCAGATTATATTTCCTGGAAATTAACTCCCACTCCCAATTCCGCATCCACCTACCCGTTTCTATATATTATGAAAATTTCTTCCCAAGATTTATAAATGAAGTAACGACAAGCAAATCTGACGATGAGTTTGCTAAAGAAGTAATTGGAAGAAATTATTAAATTATAGTGCATTAAGAATTGTGAAATGGTAAAATTACTATTTATATGCAAATATTTCCTAGGGTGAAATATAGTCCCGATTCCGAATTATTGCAAACGTATTTTTCCCAAGAAGAAAGTGGTTAATGAGCAATAATTGTCCGGGAAGAAAATGTCCATTTGGGAAACTGAATTGAATACTGATATCGTTTTGCTTCCTATTTTCCCTTCTATTCTGTAGGATGTACACGGCTATATGTACGGTCATATGCTATATGAATGATGAAGTTTCGTATATAAATCAATTTTTTGAGTTTTCATATTATTTCCATGGATAAGGATATGTATGAATATGATTTTAGCAAAGGCTCGTGGACTTATGGGTCGCTTGCTTTTTATTTTCTGCATGGCTCTATAGCATGAAACTATGGGCAGGCGGACGTATGGCCTTGAGCTAATCATAAGTCATGTTGTCAGATAAATGTCGCTCTGCTCTGTGCTTTCTGTTACAGTGGACGCCGACAGGCAGAGGCTTCGTGAGACACGCATAAAATTGTATTACTAACTATAAGAGTCCTATTTTGATCGTATTATAGACATAATTTTGACAAAGTCATCCGAAATTGGGAAATGATGAAATGAGACTTATAACAATACTTATGGAGGCATATTGTATATTAAGTACATACAATGCAATTCAGTACAGTCAGAGTACAGTAGTGTGCGACCAGGCGAGAGGGTCGTTCGTATTTCTTGTTCCATTTCCTCTATCATTACTATTGTCATGGACATGTCCACATTATGTCGTAGAATAATTATATTTAGCACGAACGAAATTGAATCACGTATGTGTATGTATATCCTGTCCCTGAATGCGGTGTGAATTTTGCACGTGCAAAAATTGATATTGGTGGAATGTCCGCAATAAAATTGGAGGGAATAATATGTAAAAAAAGTAGAGCATGAAAACTGGAAGACGTCGCATAATAATAATTGTGATGCCATGTTGTTCCTGCCTTTTCTTTTCTTTTTTTTTTATTTTTTTAGATTTAAATTCAAGTTTGATGCCTTGATTCTTAATTTTGCCTTGTGCAAATTATCATTGTAAAAGTACTTAATACAGCACAATATTTTTATTTAAATAATCTTTATATAAATCCCGGGCTGGGCAAAGACAAAGACTAATAATGACCCAATAACTCGCACTGTTTTTTCGTTAAAAATATGTATTCAGTTAATTTTTGAAAAATAAAAAATCGCTTTTAATGTAGGTAGGGCAAGCCTCATAATTATTGCGAAGCATTATATTTGCATACAGAATTACTAAACTATGTACGGGACCTTCTACATTTCTGCATAAATAATGGACATGGTAGACATCCTTAAATGCATTTCCTAAGATTTTGAATATTTAATACAATTATACCGTTCCTAGTTATATCAACATGAACCCATTAATACTTCATTACTCAAACCATTAACTGTAGAATGAAGCATCCAAATCCATTATCTACGTATTTACTTTTAAAGTTTCAAAATTCTGCACTTCTCATGGCTGCAGTGCAGACGCAGACTTGAGACGCCAAACGCCGAGACTTTTAGATAGATGAGGACTTTTATTATTATGTAGAGAGAAGTGGCTCCTGACGATGACTAATGACATGACGTACATTTCCCATTTCCAGCTCCAGCCACAGAAAAACAGACATCAATAATGGGAGTAAGTGCATGGAAATAATTTTAGAGAATTTTTCCCGAAACCATATGTCACTTTTTTTGTTTAGTTGTAATAATGTACATAAATATTATGTATCTGTTGAATTCTAGTCTGTTGTTGAGATTTTTTTTCACGGACAACACGGGCTACTATATGGCTTAACGTATGGCGTATATACCAAGGCCGTGGTTCATGGAGTGCAACCGAATGAAACTAAAAATACGTAAAATGTACCTCGTCCTCGGGAACACTTACTTAGTACCTCTTGTTTGTTGTAGTTTAGCTTTGATTTTTTAGAATGTCATTCATGCTTTTAAATTTGTATGTACCTATGTATATGTAGTCCTATTCCATTAAAGTGCAGGGAAAATCACTGCCGCGCTCTATAACCTACCTACTTAAAAATAAACCAGAACCAGAACCAGAGTTACGAGTTGCATTTATGTACATTAGTACAACCGCACTATTGCAGTTGCAAAAATCAGAAAAGAGGATGCGAGGCTACTCGTGTGCCAATTCAAGTATTTTCTAGAAATTGAATGACACAGGTAACTTTTCAAGGTTGAATATTCAGGGGTCATTCATACATTATTTCCCCGATTAGTACCCACTAACTTTGAAAAATAGTTTTCATACAGGTAGGTGTGATATTATAGGTAGCGATAGTTTACTAGTTTTAGTTAATTCTTTTCCCACCTATAAAACTTCAAGAATAATATATGCTCGAGCCCTCCATGTTTTTGTAATGCGGGCTTAAAAAAACTTTGAGAGTAGAATTTCTTTTGAGTGTTGCGTGTCACACTCATTCAGCTGGAAAGTCAAAAGGTTTAGCACTATATGTAGATAATATGTAGTACAGTTATTGGCAACTTTCCTAGTATTCCTATATATATAATATAGTTTTTCTCCTTTTTCCGTTCCGAGTAGCCCTTCAAGATCCATATGTCCTGTGCTATACTATAAGATACCACTCAACTATGTACGAACCTATATGCAATTATTTTATGTGTATAGTTAGGTACAACCCCAATTTGTATCTGTGCATATAGGGAGGAAGCTTGCCAATATGGATGTCGATGTGGATGATATTGATGTTCGTTCATAGAAGTACCTAGGTAGGTACCTTCTATATATTCCTGAGTGCTCGCGTGTAGTGTAGCTCGCGACGAGATCATAAAAAAAAACTATGGAGAGAGAATTCTAGGGAATCGCGGGAATCCACAGATTCGGATGGAAAAACATACGAGAGAACATAAGACTACACATGGATATGAAAGCTATAAAGCAGAGTCGTGACATCTCATTCCCCTTATCAAGGATTCAGGGACAAGGTTATCATCGTCTCTTTGAACAGAGCTAAACAGTTCAATTCACGTAACTCGTAAAAATTCAAATATCCCAAATACAAAATCCGAAATGTGCCCTCTTGGAATTTTTATTGGAAATAAAAAATGATGATCACGACGACGAGGATGACGACGATGACGACGATGACCATATGTCCGATGTTGATACCAATGCGGGCCGGTCCCGGTAGTGTGTTGATTGCCGTTGCTGATACCCATACCGATACGGATACCGATTTACCGATTTTGATAAATTCTACGAGGCTCCTGAGTTCCCCTTTCATTTCCATTTATTTCTCTCTCGGTCCGGTATGAATATTTTTATTTTTCATTTTCATTTTGAATTTCGGGAATGTTTTATAGGGCGTGTACAAGTATGCTTATGATGTGATGTATGTTTTTATTTAGCACATAGTACTGTATGTATGTAGTAACGATGACTTCACACTGCATTATTTGGCGATATGATTTCCTTTAAAGAATATAAGTGCTGCTGTATGAGATGAGAATGTGTAAAATGGAATGTGTTTTTTAGGGCATGAAAAGCGTTTGTGAGATATTTTTACCTGAAAATGACATTGCACTAGATTGCATTCTGCAACGTTGCACTCTCAAAATTTTGTTTTTTTATAGAGATTTGATGGCTTCTGCATGGCTATATGTATATGGTTGTTATGACTACGTTATGGTTATGTTCATGAGGACGCGAGGGTTTGGTATTGGTTCGTGCGGTTGGTCATATTATTTAAGAGAGGACATTGAAAGGTAAAGTGGACAGGAGAGAAGAAAGGATGGAGAGAGAGACTCACATTCAACGTAATAAACTTTGTTGATTCTGGGCTGGATTTTGGTTTACGCTTAGCTGACTTTCACTTGAAGTCATAGCGTTGGCTTATTTTATCCTTCGGTTTCACTTATTTGGCTTTGATTTTATACCTTTTGAAGGTCCGGGGTCCGTTCGTTTTCTTTATTTTTACACATTTCCCCTAGCTATGCTCTAATGTAGGTCAGTGAGGCCATTTCATGGAGATTGTAATTCAGTCAGAAAAGATCAAAGGGTATAAATTAGTACTTGCGTAACATTCATTAGCTCCCATTTCATTTCAGTTACACTGCCTATATACACTATAGACGGAGGTTGTCTATTCTGCTATGGGCTGTAGTAGAACTGCAAAAAGCGTAGTTAGTGTGTAGAAAGGACTTGAGGACTTCTTGGCTTACGTATTTAGCATTTCATCTTCCCAAATTCCACCTATTCAATTCAACCTCACTAATTCGTTAATATTGTAAAATCGGGCTTACAAATTGCACTCCCGCCAGATGTTCTTATGGGAGTCTCAAAAATGTTGCAATTTTTGTACTGTCTTTCCTACTTTTTAATACCCAAAGTTATGATTTATCGATACTGTGGTCTCCAACGATAAACATTATAAAAACTTCTTGTTTTCTGGATCACTGTGACCAAAAGCGGTAGCGATGCAAAGGGCAATAATGGAGTTACTTTTAGGATCTGTAGTAAATAATTGAAGAGTAATTTCTTTTGTGATTATTCCAAGGATTCTATTACTTAAAGAAGAATGCAGCTCCTGGTGCCTGGCGAAGTTCCCGTATGCCGTATCCCGTGTAAGAAATTAAACATTAAAAAACTGTCCAACAGTCACACGTGGAATTACGAAGGTTAAATCAGACAAGTTGAATTTAGATAATACTCTTGAACTTATCGTTAGTTTTATAGCGTAACCTCCACATATTTGTTGAATTGGGGCAACATATGGGCAAATGCCTCTCGAAAATTGACTTCAATGTGGATTTCGGTGCCAAGGGCCTGTAAAGAAAAAATATTGTATGTAATCACTCTAGTCCAGGAGTCCAAGTCGCAAAACTCCCAAACTATAAATAAAATAGATAAACTATTGCATAATATGAGAGTTCAAAAATACTACCTACCTACAAAGGTATGTATATGAGCTGTGTCTATAACCGCATCCTGTATCATGTTTTGAACGGTGCAAAAACAGTAAAACCTGACACATCAGTTGCTGTACGGCTGGTGTCTGTACCTGTGAATAATTTTCTGTGGGAAGTAACAGTAACAAATTGTAAGTAGTTATGTTCTGTACTACAGAGAGAAAGACAAATTCATTACATGATGCAAATGCCGGGTCAATCTGGCTCTGTATTTGTGTACGCTTTGTATTTCACATTTATTGCTACATACATGTTTCTGACTGTCCCTTAACTCGATAAGGATGACGCATGCTATTTACGTAACATATAGTAGGTAGGTATTTTATATTTTGACCAAATTGAAATTGAAGCAATACGTATGTACATTCAACTTTGTTATAGTATAATCGTCTTTGTAAAATGGGGTTTTATTGCTAGTGAAAACCTATGGAATTTCCTGTATTAGTGATCCCCGTCTACTATTCAAATTCCAACCTTCCTGACCCGTCCACTATTACAGGTCCGTCTACTGCGATTTTACAGTGTGTTAAATAGACCCGTCTACTATTTAAACGCTGACCTCCCAGACCCGTCTACTGTATTACAGGCCCGTATATTATCACAGGAAATACGATACTTTAAGATATTGTGACTTATATCACATTTACGTTCTCCATTTTTGAGGAAAAAATTTAATCAGACATGTTTTAAATTATCGTTATCTACAACTTACTCATAGCCATTCTCTAATTACACAATTGACGATTACAAACTAATTAAAATTGTGTAAGATTTGGCATATTAGTCAATTCAATACCCTTATCTAAATTTACCTGGTGCCCATATATAAAGATGATATACCTATATCCAAATAACAATTTCTAATTTTGTGAATGGACCTGAGAAGAACTAAAGATCCCTTTTGTCTATTGACTACAAACTATGTTACAACTATCACATTATCTCTCCCCACTTCATTTTACACAAATATATTACATTGCTTAACATCAAATAGAATTGCATACAAATGAGAGAAATGAGAGACAATTTCTACCCTTTCATCTTCCCTTTACACCTTCGAAATCACTTTTTAATGAACAATATCTCACTAACTATCCCGGTAATTGCAAGATATTCTTTGATTGATAATTAATTACATACATATTAAACACTGATATTTGAGCGCAGAGCTTTCTAATAATACAACAGCGTATCCAGTTTCAGCTATTGTACTTTATGTAACTCTTTTTATACTATTAGAAAACTGACACCAACAAGAAAAGTTTGGAATAATTCTATTCTGGTGAAAGTTTGATTGATGGAAATAACTACTGGAGCACTACTTGGAAAAATTTACAAAGTAATATACCGTATTTCCTGTTATAGTACACCCCGTGTACTATTCAAATTCAGACCTCCCAGACCCGTGTACTAATACAGGCCCGTGTATTATTACAGACCCGTGTACTACCATCTAAGACAGTGTTAAATAGACCCGTGTACTATTCGAACTCATACCTCTCAGACCCGTGTACTAATACAGGCCCGTGTACAATTACAGACCCGTGAACAGGAAATACGGTACCATAAGATCTGCTGAAAAAATTAGCCCAGAAGCTAATAAGACTAAGATTAAACATGCTGAAAATTAAACTGCGTACTTTCTACTTTCTCCTGTAAAGTCAACTCAACTACCAAAGTACTCGTAATTGTAATGCTAATCGCGTGTAGGCTATCAAAGCAATTCGTGACCCATTGATTCTTCTATTTCCAAAAAACAATTGGTTTCTTCATCGTCTTCTCCCCTCCATATCCACGCTTTATATCTATCAGAATATCTATATCTCTATAAATATAACGCCAGCATTTTTTTACACATTGGAGAGCCTGCAGTACATAAAGTATAACAGCAACAGCCCGGGCTGCTGTATTTTGCCTTCAAAGTTAAGCCGACACAGTATCTACATAGTGGGGTACTGGGAAATATGGGAATTGGACATGTGGAGAATGCAGGTGATACACATTTTAGAAAGGATCCATAGGCCCAGGTCCATGCCACTTCCACTTTTGTCTATATGTATAGGTATTTTCTATTTTTTGTACGTGTGTGGGAAGGACAGGTACTTGAGCTAAACGTAGTTTAAAATACTGTAGAAACTCCCATAGCGTTTGAATTCAAATTAAATTTTAAATTCACTTGAGTAAGAAGCCTAAGAAACCTATAGCATATATCTGTGAGTCTGTAGGATTGTGACGGAATGATTTTGGTCTCTGCCGGTTTCGTCTTATCCTTAGTTTCGCAACTTCTTAAGGTACACACAGACAGGAAGAGTACATGGAGACATCATTGACATGACTCTATAATTCATAAGAAACCTTGAGAAAAAGCGTACGTGAGTTTTAAGTTTAAATTTTAAAATGAAATGATTTCATGTGTGACTTTCACTTTAGCCAGACCAGGCCAGACGGCATGCCGGGCCAAAGTAAGTAATATAGTAATGGTAATGTTGTACTTGAGAGGAGCAGGAGGAGAACGTAGGAAAAATCGTGTCGTGAAATCTTCTTTCCTTGTTCCTTTGTACGTCTGTCTATACGGCTACGGCTCTTCACTTTTAGCTTGTTAAAATTCAGGAGAATTTCTTCCAGCTTTGAATTTAGATCTTTGGTCCTATGAAGTCTTGTGTAGTAGTTGTAGTTATGTAATCCTAATCGTAATTGTAATCGTATATGCGTCATAATGAGGATTTCCCTCCCGTTTTGACTTTCCTCCTTTTGCATCTCCCTTTGAGTTTGAAGGAAATTGTATGTACTGTGTGAGATTACTGGCTTTATAGGATGTTGCATGCACACAGGCTTTGGCACTTGGGACCGGGACTGCTGGTACCCGTACGTACCTCCGGTCTCATTACCTCACGACACGACTCTCCATGAATCCACTGAAAATATCGTCTGTGAAGAATCAAAATGACCACATTTCTATAATTTTACCCTAAACCAAAATGTACTATCTACAACTTAAAGAAATAAAATAGCATGGCCGCTATAGCGCATATAGAGAGATAGTAATTTTTTTTTATAAATGGCATTGGCGCACTATTACCCTTCCCATTAAGACATTAGTGTGTGTATGACACGCTTTGAACTTTTCAAGGACGTGTAAATAGGATATTTTACAAGCACAAAAAACTTGTAAATAGAACATTTTGCACTTTTCAAAAACTTGTAAATACAACATTGTACACTTTTCAAAAATGTGTAAATACGACATTTTGCACTTTTCAAAAACTTTTAAATAGATCATTTTGCACTTTTCAAAAACTTGTAAATAGATCATTTTGCACTTTTCAAAAACTGGTAAATAGAACATTTTGCCCTTTTCAAAAAATGGTAAATAGATCATTTTGCACTTTTCAAAAACTTGTAAATAGATCATTTGGCACTTTTCAAAAACGTAAATAGATCATTTTGCACTTTTCAAAAACTTGTAAATAGATCATTTTGCACTTTTCAAAAACTGGTAAATAGAACATTTTGCACTTTTCAAAAAATTGTAAATACAAGGTTTTGCACTTTTCAAAAAATTGTAAATACAAGGTTTTGCACTTTTCAAAAAATTGTAAATACAAGGTTTTGCACTTTTCAAAAAATTGTAAATAGATCATTTTCGCACTTTTCAAAAAATTGTAAATAGAAAATTTTGCACTTCTCAAAAACTTGTAAATAGATCATTTTGAATTTTTCAAAACTTGTAAATAGAACATTTTGTACATCCAATTTATTACGTTTCTATGATATAGTTAATTTTAATTCCAGCTTAAATTGGATACGGCTCATTTTGATTCTTCACGATTTTAGGTACAAACGAAGGAATAAATAGTGAAGTGGAGGCCAAATTGAAACGTTATTTCACATACGTGTCCTGTCCTCACAAACGTTAAGTACAAACGTGGGGACGGAGATCATATGGGGAATTCGACAGCAGCTTCGTTAAGACCGCACCAAGACCAAGAGTCGGGAGTCTCTCGACAGAGAATAATAATAATAGGGAGTAAGTACAAAGGGATGTTAAATTTGGAGACAGCAGATGCTTAATAATATGTAAATACTTGTGAGTGGAAAGTAAAAGCGTAATCGAAATGGGAATGGGCATGGACGACACAATTACTTCTTGATTCAGCCTCTATGCTGCTGCTCCTGCCTTTCATTCAAAATTTAAAAAACTCTGCACTACTTTGTGTTTGAATTAGAAATGGATTCTCTTTGTTGCTTTTACTCTCCTGTTTCACTACTCTCATACTTTTCATTTCTTTGAATTTCCGTCCCTTGTCTGTGTACTTGGGACGTTAGTTAGCTACAACTTTGAATTTAGATATTTTAAATTTTATAATGAAGTTGCATGAGCGACAGACTCTCGGAGAAATTGAAAGACATGAAAATTAAAGGGACTTTCGAAGCAGCTTTGACAATTGCATGTAGGTCACATAGGCATATTGCAGATATAACATTAAAGTGTAATTTGTGAAAACATTTTAAAATATAAGAGGGACAAGTTGGAAATTGGCAATTTGCAAACTACTGACGACCGAATCGGTAATTTAGGCATTTACTTTTATAGTAATAAGATATTCTCATAAAATAAAAATTGGATTGATAATTCAAAACTCACTTCAAATTTAATAAGTGCAGGGTGTGCCTCACACATTTCTCTTCGTCTAAAATACAGACACGCTTGAAATATAAAAGAAATTGCTTAGCTATATTATTAAGAAAGATTTATTTGGAAAATAATATTTATTATTTAATGTTGTATTTACACGTTTTTAAAAAGTGCAAAATGTTATATTTACAAGGTTTTAAAAAGTGCAAAATGTTGTGTTTACATGTTTTTAAAAAGTACAAAATGTTGCATTCACACGTTTTTAAACAGTGCAAAATGTTATACTCACGTTTTTTAAAACTGCAAAATTTTGTATTTACACGTTTTTAAAAAGCTCAAAATGTTTTATGTTCACACGTTTTTAAAAAGTGCAAAATATTATGTTCACACGTTTTTAAAAAGTGAAAAATTTTATACTCACACGTTTTTAAATAGTGCAAAATGTTGTATTTACACGTTTTAAAAAGTGCAGAATGTTGTATTTACACGTTTTTGAAAAGTGCAAAATAAAGTGCAAAACGTTGTAATTACACGTTCTTGAAAAGTGCAAAATGTGCCATCTACACATTTTACAAAATGTAAAATGTTCTATTTACCACCGTATTTCTTTTTATATGTATAGGTAAAAAAATTATTATTACTTAAAAATGTTTGGAACAAAAGTCAGAACAGAGTGTGAGCGGAAATTTATGCAAGAACAGAGTTTATAGATACACATAAAAATTACACTGTAAGATCCCGGGGCTGCAAGTTTAATTGGCCACCTTGTATGAGGAAAAATCTGAACAGAAATTGATTTTGTACGTTTCTTTAATACCTATAATTTTTTCTTACATTTCCTACGTCAGGTTTGTTTTCTCTTGTGTCTAAAGTCCTATACTTCAAATTTTACATCAACTTTTATTCCTCCGTTTTAGTTAAAGTATAAAATGAAGTATTCTCTCTACTTATTTGAAATTCCCAATTTGATGCTTTATTTACTTATCAGCCCGTCGTATTACTTTGTGTTTAACATATCGTCGTCGTGCGTCATATATTATGTTGTATTCTCTTTTTTCTTGTCAAACATGAATTTGGATTCCTCGGGTATTTTTTTTCTTTTTGAATTCTAAGAAAATGAAATCCCATTTAGATACTATGTGTATGACTGTGGACGTATAGGTATGTTGGTTCGGTAGGGAAACCATTGCACCTCCATGTATAGTTGTATGTAATTGAATATAGCTTTAGCGATTACGTGCCTGAGTGCTTCATCCACTTACAGATATGTAGGTCGGTCTATGGTTGACGGTCGGTATGTTTGTGGAGGCAATAGGACGACTGCCGAAAAGTAACTTTGACGTTGATCTTGTTGAGCGTTAAATTTTAGTAGGGATATCGACTTATATACATACACAGTCAAGTTCGACGAATAAAGTCTACAGGGTTATAAGTAAAAAACTCAATCATTAAATACTTGAGGTTGGGGACTTTTTCAATTTTGGTAATATAAGAATTTGGAATTCGGAATTCTAAGGAATGAACTGTAAAGAACTGTGTATGAATTTACATGGAAACTTTGCAAACCTAAATAAAATATATCTGCTAGTCGTTTACTATGGAGAGGCTATAGACTTAAAGGAAACCAATAAAAAGGATATGTGAAAGTGCACTATCTTATCTTCTTTTTCATCTTTCTCGAGTAAATATGAATCTGAGTTGCATAAGTTTGGATTTATTTAGCGTTATTTCCGTAAAGGGGGACAAAACTTGCTAAAATTTTTATTTCTTAATGTGTAGATTATAGGCTTGAGCTCTCCGTCAGCCGTGGGGTTTACGTAAATGTAAGTAGCTATAAGCTAAGATTAAAGGGATTTTTAAAGCATATCTTCTCATTAATTAAATCATATATATGGACCACCTTCGAATTTTTGAAATTTTTACAGAATTTTTTATGGGTTTAAAATGGACTTACATTTAGACTTGTATTCCGGGAACATCTGTAGCTGCATGGCCAACTGAATTTTTTAAAACGGTTCCGTATGACGATTTTTCAGCAGCATTCCTCAAGAAAAGTTGGCCGTATATATTTCTTCAGCGAGTATAGGAATTTTAAACATAAATGCTGTGTATTCTAGAAATCCACCTTTATAAATATGTAATGTAGGTCCTTTAAAAATAAGTGGGACACACGGCAGACGTGTAATAAATAATTTTATAGCATCATTATGGGACAACCGAACGTGATACTCGGCAAGGATTAAATTTTCCATGCAAACAGATGGTAGCTTTTTCCTTGCTAGGTATCACTTTTGGTTGCCCCATCAATAAGCTCCTGTCCTGTCCTGAGGCAGCTTCATAAGAATGGGGTTCGTACTTTTGAAATAATGTAAAAGATACATTACATGCAGGAATTATTATGAAATTCCCAGAGCTGCTATTTATACATTGTGAACCAGATCAACCATCAATAAGAAATCAAGGACAAGGTTATAAGGTCTATAAAAAATCAAAAAGTAAAAGTGGGAAAATTTAAATTATGCGCATCACCTAAAAATATAAATGTACCCTCCTCAATTCGCAGAAAATCAGAGTTTAGTACAAATCTACAGTGATCCAAGAGTAAAATTAACAGAGGTGTACTGTGTAAATTGTACCTGGACCATATTTGCTGATGCTGAAAAAAATGCTCAAAATTCTTACATAGGACATAGATACGCCTCGTGTTTCCTTATATACTTTAATGCCTATCAGTGTATAATTTAATTGTTCCTGTATATATTTGTATTTGTTCTCCTCTATCAAAAAGAAGCATGTCAGTTGGGAATTTACATGTAGGAAAATACATCTCATTGCATTGTACAGATGCAGGAAGCAATAATTTTGTTAGGGTCTCTCAGAGATTCAAGGGGCTATGTGCTGTTGCCGTTCGGAGATAGGAAGAGGGAAGGAATGGTAATTAAATTAATTGAGTAATTCCACTTGATAAATTTACGGATGTACTCCACTACTACTACTACTACTGCTACTACTACCCCAGTCCCAGTCGCATAGTCCTCGCGTCCTCTAATCCAAAGTGTTATGTGTGGTAATCATTCACACGCTTTCAGTGTATATTTCAAGTCAGTGCCAAACTAAAGCTAGAGAGTACCTATAATAGAGTTAACAACTTCAATTTATTAGAATACAAGCAATCGACTTGGATAATGTATTTTCATTAGATATGTACTACATGGAGGTTGGTATAGGTTCATAATGGGGACTTTTCTCCTTGTTTTAGTTCCAATGCCAATAAAATGTCAATGATCATTAAACAAAACACTTGGCACATCCAATGTACACAGAAAAAGACACATTAAGACAGCCAACAAAGCTTTGTATAAGCCGGGCTAAATTCCCTTGAATAAATAAAATAATCACAAAATCAGGAAAAGAAAATGGAGTGATTGCGGTAAATGCCTCAAAATCAGTCAACTTCCATTTTACAATAATTCCATGCAGCCCACACAAACTATTTATTTTAAATTTTGGGCTTTTGACATTATATCGTCTGTGAAGAGCCAAAATTACCCATATTATAACCCGTCGCAGACCCAGACAAAACCTTCACCTCTTGTATTAAGTCCTTACTATTTCTTGTAGTACCATCTTTCCTGCTCCGAACCTTATCGCATCCGTACCCTTATTCATTCATCCATTCATACCTATCCGACTAATTATATTATTAAATTAAGTCTGTCTGGAGCCACGGATGCGCCATTATAAATTACAATATTTAATTAATTAAAACCTAAACTCTATAAAATCAAACCTAACGGTAATTTCAACTTTTAAGGAAAAATCACTAAATTCTAAAAAAACCAAATGTCATTGTATAGAATTTCCAACTCCAGAAATACTAAACGAATGACATTTAAAATGCAAAATATTATATCTAAAACCATATATAAGAAAACCAAATTTGTCAATAAATCATCATTTGTATTATATCGATCACCGAATATTGTTGCTGTTATTGTGCTCTGCATTTATTACTTATCATCAAGAAGTTCTACCCTGGCGAATAGGTCCGAAGCAAGACTACCAGAGGCGACAGAGATTCAGAGGGATTTAGTCATACTTACAGGTATTGTGCCAAATACATATATACGGTGATCCATTAATATGGATCATCACCTTAAATAAATTAGTTAAAGTAAATATAGTTAGAACGGTTACAATATCCATTATTAGTTTAAAAAAAATGCACTATCTACAGAAAAAATTAAAATAACATTTTCATGAAAGCATGTAAATAGAACCTTGTGCATTTTTCAAAAGACAAGTAAATAAAACATTTTACACTTTTAAAAAACATCTAAATAAAATATTTTACACTTTTGAAAAATCTTGTAAATAGAATATTTTGCACTTTTGAAAAATCCTGTAAATAGAATATTTTGCACTTTTGAAAAATCCTGTACAAAGAATATTTTGCACTTTTAAAAACACACTTCATTAGACTATTTTGACCTATTCAAAAATATGTAAATAAAACAATTGCTCATTGTAGAAACTCGTGATTAGCATTGTAAGCATGTCTTTTTTTTGAAATAGCTAATTTTAATTCTAGTATAAATTTAAAAAATGGGTCATTTTGTTCCTTCACTGATAATATGGTTGTAAGAAAAATGGAAATTAAAACACTAGGACGTAAGTACCTGCATACATAAGATTAGAAAGTGTCATTGAGGAGTATTTTGTTTTTTAACTTCAGTTGACTAGTACAGCCATTCCACTACTTGTATTTTACACTCTGTACACATAATAATTATATATCGATTCATATCTAACTCGAGTTAAGTCATATTTATAGGTTTTCGCAAATCTTACGATAGTCTCACACAGCTTCTTTTAATGAATCTCTCAAAAACTAGTTAGCTGTGTACACCCATGTGATTTTCTATCCTAAATTTACCGTATATACATTTTTTTTCAGTTTTTGCTCCAACCTGCACAACTTTCACTTTCTCCGATTGAATTATGATGAATCTAAGAGTTGCTATAGGCATACCCGCCATGCTATAAAACTGCCAGTAGTGTATATATAATAGTAAGTATCTGGTTCTGGTCTACGTATATGTATATAAATCACATGGAATGGTACGCTATGAAATGAAATGTAATTTACGGCACAAGTTTAAGCACATATATCTCTGCCTCTGGACTGGTTGTTTAGTGTCTTTTAGTCTGTTTGCTTTTGTGAAGTGAGCTGCTGCTGCTGGAGGGAAAAGAGCATGAGACTTGTATGGTTATACTTGTAGGTCGTATATAGGTAGTCATGTGTCTACTGTACGACCCGCTCGGAATCAGTTTTGGTTTTTGATGTATTGTTGTAGGACTGTCTCATTTCTTTATCTTGTGTTCCATCGTTTTCGTTTTCGTTCCTGGTTTCATTTAGTTTCAGGGTTTCGGCTTCAATGGTGTGGGTAGGTACCTCTGCTTCGCTTACTTACGAGGGAAGGGCTCAAAGTGATCACGCCGAATCGGTCCCATGTATTTTTTTCTGAAAAGAGCATGTGAAAAAAACTAGATTTGCTTAGGAACATGATGCCAATGGGCCTTTTGACTTGATAAGTGGGATTTTTGAAAGTATAAATTGGCTAATGGTAACTAAACGGGCGCCATATTTAGTTGACCAGAAAATGAATTTTTAATTCTGTAGCACCCTGTAGCTCCTACAATTTTCGTCCAATTTATTAAAAAGGTGTAGTTTTGTATTTCCCAAAACATAATCTACAACGCAATTTCTGGGTTTTTGAAAATTCAAAAAATTTATTTTTTTCCAGAAAATCAGGTATTTTTCTCGGTCTCCTTGTAAATTCTTTAACCCATGGCCAAAACAAATACCTTATTTTCTGAAACAAAATTTTTTTTTGAATTTTCAAAAACCCAGAAATTGCTTTTTGGATAATTTTTTACGAAATACAAAACTATACTTTTTTAATAAATTGGACGAAAATTGCAGGAGCTACAGGGTGCTACAGAATTAAAAATTCATTTTCTAGTCAACTAAATATGGCGCCCGTTTAGTTACCATTAGCTAATTTATACTTTCAAAAATCCCACTTAGCGAGTCAAAATGCCCATTGGCATCATGTTCTTAAGCAAATCTAGTTTTTTTCACATGCTCTTTTCAGAAAAAAATACATGGGACGGATTCGGCGTGATCACCTTGAGCCCTTCCCTCGTTAGTACAGGAGAAGAACTACGACGATGGAGTGGAACTACTTTTAAATAGGGAAACCGGCAACCTGAGCAAAAGCTTTACTTTTCTTTAGTTTAGTTTTAGTTTCTCAAAAATCATCTCTTTTATATTTATGCTGTGTATAGTATAGGGGGAAAGGGTTGCTCCGTGAAAGTACGGACCAGGATCGGGACTGGGACCGGGACCGGGGAAACGACAACGAGTTTATTATTTGAGTAGATTCACATGTCGGGAACACCTGCTATTATTACAAGATTATGTCGAACAATACTATTTACGTCCGAAGCCATTCCCTATTACTATATAATGTGCCTATTACCTTCTGCTGTCTGTAGCTATGATTCTAAGATTTTGCTCAAGTCTCTCTCTCTCTACTACATTACGTGAGATTATGACGGATGATACACCAAACTAGTCTGGATGATGCATTGAGTTTTAGGTGCATTATGGCTTACGTTTTACGATTTCTACTTGAGTGCATTGCCATGGCCATTGCCACGCCACGTCAGACCATGCCACGCGACGGTACGGTAGGGTAATTGTAACGGTAACGATAATGGCGATGGAGTGGTGGTGGTGGTGGGGAGGATAGGGAATCAAAATAATTCCAGAATTTCACGTCTCTATTCCCTTTCCCAAACAGATTAGTACAATTTCTAGACTGCTATTATGGAAATAGATATCTTCATGGGAGATCTAATATATTTAGTAGCACGTGATTTTTCTAGCATGCAAAACTGCATATCTTTTAGCAATTTAATGAAAATAACCTTTTATAGGTGTTCATTTTTTAAGAAAAAAGACCGTTTTCAGCCAATTCCATGTAACTTGTAGTTTGTTAACTTTTAAACCTGTTTTGACAAAAGGTACTTGCATCCAGAATTTTTTTAAAATTGCAAAAATAATTAAACAACATCATAATACACTCCATGTACCTTCATTTAAATACCTACGTCATATTTATATCAAGTTTTGTTCCCACCACCAAAACAGTGACCAGTGATTAAAGCTCCTGACAGCTTTTTTGCTCATGATCAGTATACTATTTTCAGCCGCATCAAATTCAACGTAGTTTTCTGTACTGTACCTACCTCAACCAGTAGGAGCTTAAAGTAATAGCGGATTCTGACAACTACTACTTAAATGCTTGGATCGTATCATACCACCAGACACCTGAAAGACTGAAATACTCTTAAGCACTATATCTATTCATTTACTGTAGTGTCTTTTAAAAGTATAAAGCACCTACCTACCTAAAGTGTAGTGCTTACTCCACCGCCTTTTCTATATACTGGTAAATAAAAAAAAGCTACAAGCCACTACTATGAATTGGAAAATATCTAATCAACACGCAGACAATGCGAAAATAGATCTGTTGAGAGAGAAGTGTAGCGACCATGGGATTTCCTTGATAACCATGAATTCCTTTTTCTCAGTCATACACAAAAGGAATGTGAAATGGGAAGTGAGTGGGTGCCGTGTGGTGTGGTGTGGTGGGTGGAGGGTGGGTGCATTAGCTCCAGATCTACAACAGCTCTACCAATATCTACTACAATAGCGTACAACACAATGCAATGACTCCTTCAAATATGGAACTTATACTCTAAATGGATATTTTTATTCTCCGCATGCCGAGCCACTTTGTGCTGCTCCTCAGTCTCTCTCTCTCTATAGTTTCCCTTTGTGTGTCTTTATGAGTTTGTACAGATACAATTTTCAAGTCTCAAGTACATCCGCATCTGAGAGAGAGAGGATGAGCCCACACACTATGAGTGCACACAAATAGAGAGAAAGGGATACAGCTAATTTCATGACCGGGACCAGTACCGGTACCGGTAACGGAATTGGCACCGGCTCCCGTTCGTCCATTCAAAGGCGTGGAAAGCCCTTTGCTCACACGAAGAAGAGCCTCGAAATTCCTTTGTATTATTGTGTCTCTCTGGAGGCTGGAGTCTGGAGTGTGGGGCTATGCGGAGAGTAGTACTTTGTGCGTGAAGTAAGTGAAAGTAACTGTGTGTCATTTCGGATAAGAGCCGCTCTTACGGGCTCCCACTCTCTATAGCTCTCTGGCTCTCCCAAATGACAATTGTCGTCGTTTTTCTTTATTTTCATATTTTCCGCTTCAAAACGCATCTGTGTCGGTGTTTTATTCAGAGTATGCGGAGTCGGTGTCGGCGTCCAAACATAGGAATAAAAGTATTACATGCATATACATATACATATATGTATCGACAGTTAGAGCATTGTATTCATATTCATATTGTCACATGGCTTTTTAGGTTCCCTCAAGGGGATGGTTTTCTTCCAGTATACTTTTTTGTATTTGATGAAGGTGCAATTGAGGACATTCTTAACAACATGACAACATTCCTTGCAGCTTCCTGCATAAAGTAGTATCTGCATAAGCTATGCAGTGTAACTGTAAATATTTGTACCTAATTTACTTTTTTATGGTTAGCGTGAATTTGTCAATTTTAAAGGTGCAAAATATCTTAATTACTACTGTTGGCGCCATAGTGGTTCATGGTACAGGTTCATGGTACAACGTTTTGAATTGCAATTAAATTTAAATTTACACAATTTAGCCCGAAATGACTAGGCGGATCTAATTAACCTAATGTGCCAACGCCGATCGTGATTAGTTTTTAAATGTAGTTAAAATACTGAAATAATTATTTTTCAAAACTAACCGATTACACCGAATGATACATCATTTTAAATCCCTTAAAAAACTGAGACAACGATATTTTTGTTTTAGCCTTCCGGCCCATACAACACTTTTCAGATGAAATTTTCAACAAAAGTAACGGTTAAAAAAAATGTCAAACCTTTGTCTATAAACTGCACACTATCCGTTATTTGGAATCTACCTTTTCTATTGATACATCAAACGTTGAAATTGATCAAGTATTTAAAAATTGTGCAAATTCCAGGAAATTATGTAGATAAGTAGTAAAAATGTCTATGGCAGGAATTGCCCCTCTGACGATGATATTTAAATATTAAGAGCACATATAGAAGCACGCAGAGGACATCATTGCATTGTCATTGCCATGCCAGGCCTTTATGCGTTTTCGGGAAACACTTTTGTCACATTAATAGTTGATGTTGTTGTATCTCTATTTTTCACTTTATTATTGTATATAACATTCAACAAAAAAAACTATAAAAAATAAGAGACTTATAGAAACCGTTTTACATATATACACATTACACTTTTGAAAGGGATTATTACTAAATGTCAAATTCAACTATTGTATGAGAAAACAACCTCTAAATCTGAAATGTCTCCTATGGCTACACTAAAGCTACTAGATGTGGATGCTCTATGGAATATAATATGGTAACATTCAAAAATGTTAAAAGTAAAACTGTGTGTGACTTTGACTTTAGAAAATTGGAAACGAAGTAATGTACCTACATATAGAAGACACGAGAATGACTGGAAAGGGACGAAGGACAGTCAGTGGTATGTATTAAAGTACACAGCACAGCTGGATTTGAGGATTTGACTGGCTTTTTGAACCATCACTTAATTTGTTAACTTTTAGATACAAATATATACACATACCTATACCTAGTTGACATGGGAATGGCCATGATCATGGCATGATTTCGGTTTTCGTTCCGTTTATTTTATAAATGACAAAGTTTAGCGGTGCTGTCTGATGAAGAAGTCTCTGTCGGTCTCGGTCTTCAGTCTCTCTCCGCAGTCAGTGGTAGAAATAACTTTTGTAAGTAAATATATATTTACGTATACATATATATATATAAAGTATTTAATTTAATATTCCACAGGAGCTTTAAGCTGAGGGAGTATTAGTAATTATGAAGGAAATATTCCCACGCAATGAATGAGAATAAATCGATTTGTGAAAACAAATTCAATTTCATGGTTTAATGATATACCTTCCTCATCCAATTTTCTCCTCTTTCTACATCTAATATTATAACGCTCAAGTTTCTGAATTTCACAAGAGAGAGAGAGAGAGAGAGAGAGAGAGAGAGAGAGAGTGAGGGAGAAAGTCGAATTCTAATTGAATTGCATCATAACTTGTTTCCAGTTTGTAGTAGTTTGTACGTGTATTCAATTAAAACTAAAAGCAGGGACAGGATTATACTATTACTATTACAACATAGGTATATTCCTTTAAGAGAGAGAGAATTAACAGGCTCAAAACTAGGACTAAAATGACAAAAGTTACAGCAGCGTGGAGAAGAAGTTGACAGTGTCCACATTTAATCTAAATTGTAGACGGGAACAGGAGCCACAGCAGCAGTGAGACAACGTAACGTCTAGTAATGGATTATACTTATCTGCGGCTTAAGCTAACGATAAGTTAACCGTGTATGTTATATGTATGTGTTACATAATAATATTGGGGTTCCATAGTTGAGCCTCCGGCCTCCGGCAAACGTCAACGCTTCACTACATCTCTTTCATATTATGATATATATCTACAACAAAATTCTGACTCTTATATGAACTGAAAGTTATATAGAGAATATAATATATAGAGACAGGCACATAGAACACAGTAAAGGAAAGAGAAAGCGACACGTCTTTCGCGGGACGGCTGCAACTGCAGCTGACACTGACAGGTTTGTGGTTGTTTTTTGGTTTGTTGTCCTTGCTTTTGTTTTTCTTCTTGAAATTAGTTGAATGGAAAAAAAATGAAGGTTTCATACCGGAAGAAAAAATTCTGAGAATGCACTCATTTCTCCAAGCCGGAGCCAGAGCAGCGGTTTTGTAAATTGTGTGAGCTCTATTTTTAATTTATTAATTTTTTTTGTGACATATTTTTTGTAGTTTACTCTCGTGCCCGTGTTGTCTGTTCCTTGAGGGTGGGTGTGTGTGTGATGTGCTTTCGGAATTAAAATGCCGGCTAGAATTTAAAGAGGGAAGAAAGTGAGAGAAAGCAACAGAGTTCATGTTAAACGCTGTTGGCTACATTACTATGCTATGTACATACTTTTATGTTAGGAAACAATTATTAAATTAACTACAAAACAATAAAAGTTTCATCTTACTACTAGTCAAGTTATAATATCTTTGCTATACGTGATTAATATAATAGCCATATAGCACAACTCAAAATAAAGTTGTCCTTTAAGAAATTGCTTCAGAAAAAGTATTCGGTCTTCATGTAATCAACCCTATCCATATAATGTGTTATTTTACCAGCTAATTTAAAAGTTAAAAAATAAACAAAGTTGAGTTTTTAATGTCTTAGATTATTATTAAGCTTTAATGATTAATATTAGTCGTCCGAAACGTGGCTGAAGGGAATTAATGAGCGTTTATTTTTGTCATTATTTACGTTCAAAATTAGTTTCAATTTTCTTTCAGACTAATGAGTTACAAAAAGGCAATCTATTTATTCACGCTTTCACTTATGGGCTTGATGACATTATATGCATATAATATAGTTGATGAGTATAATGTGGGCATGTGAGCAAAGTACTAAACTTTCCTTTGAAGGCTAAAAAAGGATTGTTAAAGCAAAAGCAGTATTAATGGATCTTAAGGATGTCACCTTCACTACCAAACAGTCCTCCAACGTCCCCACGACGCCCCGCATCGCAACGGCTTCTTTACCTTTCACTACTAAATCTTCCCGTATTAATGTTGTATGGATTTAGTTACACTCTGAACAACAGGCTTTGAATGTAAGAAATCCTAAACTTCTCGTTAGTATGTATACAGGCGAGTGAAAGTTGAGAAAGTACTAGTGAACTAATCGTAAGCATATACTAACTCTGGTTCATTTGCGGTTCTGGTTCTGGTTCTGGTGTGAAGGGTCTGTCACTGGATATTAGGTGGCATCTACATACTTGTAGGAAGTGGCTGTCTCTTTTCCTATATTATATTTTATTTATAGTGAGTTAGAATACAGCTATAGAACCTTTCATATGTATAGTGCGGTAAAATTGAAATTTAACTATTGTGATTTGATCTAACTGACTAAAAGCACCTTGGCCTTGCCGTCACCACTGTGCAACCAGTTGAGTGAAGAAGCATTAGCGTTACCGTCATCTGCATAGGCTAAATACAACCTAATAATGACAACGAGAAGGACTTTTGGATAAAAACATATCCCCTTCACATGATGTGAGTGCAATGTGAGGTGTCGACTGTGACCTCTCTTTCACGGATACAATTACACTCAATTCTGTGAAGAATAAATCTGCCAAAACCCACAAGAAAATGCGTACCGTAAATATCTTATGGATTCCTCCGGAAGCTAATAACTCAATGGTCTGTGAGACTAGATAACTAATCAAGACTAGGTGACTATTTGAGCTCGCCACCGAAGTTTATTCACAAAATTAGTAATTCAGAAATTTTCAACTGTTTGTGCTGATGAGTTACTTTGTATCTGTACTCTGTACTATTTAAAAGTAGCCTGATTTTTTAAAAGAATTCCTTTTGAAACCTGGGTGTTACATTTCGCGTCATTTCCTTGTTAAAACACATTATGTTTTATTAGAATTCCATGCAATTCTGAATTTCCTACCAGGAAGTCATCCAAAACCCGGAAACTACTCCTATTTTTGGCAAAAGAACTCGGTGACGGATCCATACCCGGTAACTAGTTGAGCATCGGGGATTAATCGGGGATTAATCGGAGATTGACGGTATGTAATATATGTAGCTTATACAGTCTGTGAAGGGGCGTTATGATTTTGAGTGTGTGTTAGTTTACATATATGTTTGGATTTGAAATTGTATGTACAATATGCACTGATACTCCCTACCTACGTATTATGCCACGAGGACCAAAATGAAGACGACGAAGGGCCTTGACGATGTCCATGCGGTGGCAATGCCGATGGCGGCGGTGATGGCGGTGACGCTGGCAGCAATAATAGTATAGTGGTAGTGGCAGTATATGCTGGAGAGCGTGGGAAATTGACACATGAGCTGGGAGGGAGCTAGGAAGCAGCTAGGTTTTGAACATTTCACCTTGGTTTATAATCTCATCTCTCCTCTGGTCGTGGTGAAAGCAAACATTTACTTTCCTCCCCTGTCTATTTTTTTATATGTATAAGTAAACTTCCATGTCACGCAAAGGATTTCCAGCTTTAACATTTTCACCTGCGCTCATCTCACTCTCACTCCTTTCACTTCCATTACTCCTCTACTCGTCTTACGGTCTCTCGAGTTTAATAATGCAAGCACTGCAAGTACACATATTTATTTTGAAATATGGAGAGACATGAGCACCATGTGTGTGTAGTGAAGTAGTACGGTGATGGTGACGGTGACGGTGGATTTTGGTCTAAGTGCATCTCTCTGATTATTTCCATCAAAACATTTCTGTGAAGGGTTGGATGCGTTCACAAGGGCGGATGGAGTGTGGCCAGTGAGCCCAGCGGGCACTGTCCCTATAGTAATAATGTAGTGTATATTTTATTAAACATTTAAATTCTGAAATATGAACCAACATTTTTTCTACTACCTACATTTATATTTACCAGATTTATTTCAAAAGTAGTCCTTGAATTTGAATTAAATTAAAAACCACTGCAATGCTGCTACTGCCGTTTTGCAGGAAATGAATGGGTAAATATTTGTATTATTTTAATTAGAATTAAAATTAATCATGTGTGTATAAATAAAGCCTAATTATATTTTATTAAGTTTACAGCGTTTTCTCAACTATAGCAACAGACAAACATTTCGAAAACAATTTCTTAGCTTAATTTCATACAAAAGTATTTACAATAATTATTGCATATATTTAAATTAATCTTATTTTAAGTATGATACTGAAAACCTTCAAAACATATACAAATAAAACTATACTTTCTACAACGATCTATAAAAGCCTTACATTTAATGAAATTTTGAGTATATTTCCAGTATTGCGTCTTCAATGAGGATTTATACCGTCAATTTATATTTCTTTTCCCGTGGTCCATACTCACTCAGTTAGTCTGGTCTGGGAAGTAAATGTGGGACTACGGACTGGACTGAGCGAGTGACCTAAAAAGGAAACAAACAAAAATTTCCTAGCTTAGGAAAACATTACGTAGGCTTCTACTGAGAGATCTACTACACTTTTTACAGTCTACATCCCTACATACATAAATGTACCTAAATTAATGAACAGTGTATTAACTATATGTAGGTATACAGTTGGTGGAAAATTAGACTGTTGTTATATGTTACTATTGCTGCTGCTGACACATTACTGGCACCTCAATTCCAACTCTGGTTAATAATTGAGACTGTTGATCGGTTTCCGCTGTTCCTTTCAACTCTCAAGATTAGTTTAGTTTCATTTTACTTCCCCTTCAGTCTCTCTCTCTCTCTTTCGCTACTCCTCCTTCCACTAAAACTACTACTACTACCACAGATGCGGATGGATACTACAGTATACAATCTACAATGGAACAATTAACAACATATAGGTACCTGCCTGGGTAGGTTCTTTCTAAATCTGTCGGGTAGGAGCTGTGTCGTTTCTCTCTGTCTGTAGTCTCTTTTTGGGAGTGGTAGTGGTATCAGTAAATAATTACTTAATGTCGACGCACCTTGTCATTGTCCTTGTCCAACTCGTGAACTTATTAAGTACACTCAAGATTAGTAAGGTAGTGACAGTGAGATAACAAGCGGGGACTCCATGGGATGGGAAATAATGTACAGATAGAGTAGAGGACAGGACAGGACACAGCTCTACACAACTCTCTCCAATTCCTTTTTCTCCTCATATCTTCTTCATGGAGAAAGTTGTTAATGTAAAGAAAGGCGCGCCGACGGTGCACCTGCGTCAATTTTTCCTTGTTCCTCACTCTCTCAAAAACCGACGGGGCATTTAAAGCCCTGCTCTGGATTTCCCTGGCATTGGCATTGCTCCTACATTCCAGTCACAGTTCTTGGATGGCTTTCCTCCCGTTCTAAACTTGAGCTTCAGTCAGTTCTCAACATTCGTTTTGTGCGGACTCCGTGCTAATCTTGTCTCTTGCTAGTTGTTGTTCCATATTTGTGATCAGTAAGTATTTTGAAGGAAGTTTTGAAAACAAAATAAATTTCTTCTCTTGTATAAATTTGCAAGACAAATTTCAAGGTGATCCCTCCTGTCATCCTTACGGTCACAGTCACGGTCACGCTCACGTTCAAAGTCACAGTAATGAGCGTAGCTAACTTTACAGTTGGAAATTGTCCGGGAAGAACCTTGCGTTTTGTGACAGTTGTGTCTTCTTTGAAAATATAGAGACTTAAGAACAGGAAGAAGGCTACACGCTTACGATTAGTTTCATTTAAGTGTCTCAATTGCATTTTTACGCAGTGAGTCGTCCGGATTGAAACTGAAGGAGTGACTCCCGCCACTCTGTTTTTTTGACTTTCAATATATTTGAGCCATCTTACAAGCTTTATTAAAGTTGAATGACAAGGAAGTGGAGGGGGAAAGAAACTGGAGTGAAAAGTGAAAACTCTTGAAAACTGTTTTATTCGACTAGAGAGGAGAAAGTTGATATACAGGTTGATATACAGGTATATAAGGAGAGTTAGGAACAGAACACTAACCTTTGTGTGCATAGACTAGAACCCTCGTCCTCGTCTTGTGTTTACTCTCAGAGTTACTTTTACTTCATGACTCTTCTGGACTAGAATCGGATCGGTTGCGTAGGTTTTTAGATTTGGATCTGGAACTGGAGCTGGAACTGGATTTTCAAGTGCATATATAGTGGTGAAGTGCTCCACTCTAAAAATCTACCTGATGTTGAATAAATAAATAGGGGAAAGAATCTATCTTATTTAGAACTGCGTTCCTGCGTTATACACTGCTATTACGTAAGTTGGTCTGAGTGAAAGCACAGCGTTCTACTCTAACGCTATCTTTACATACATAACCCTGGGCATCTTAATAATAAATATATATACAAATATAAAATCTAAAATTAACCAACTACTACTAACATAAAAATTTCAAAGTCAACCATAGTCTTTTAATGTTTTAAATTTGAATTACTTGGGACACGAAAAAACTGTCTGATTAGTCAAGGGCAAAAAATTCTCTAGATGGAACATTGTCTAATAATAATATTGAGATAATGATTTTTTCAGAATAAAAAAAGCTTACTATTGTATAGTAATATTAGTATAAAGATGGAATTTGTAACAATGGAAAAATCGACCAATAAAAATGACTTTCTCCAAAGGGATGAACATAGTAAAATGCTTAAAATAAAAATCCCACTCACGCTCCAATTTGCCTCTGTTGTTTTCATTATTTTGCAAGCATCTCCAAATCCAACCCAAGGACTAAGTTTATACACTGAGCAAAAGACAACGCGTAGTGAAAATGCGAAGGCTCTTGGTGAAAATAAGGCAAGTGTAACGACGACTCGTAATAGCATTAATAGTAATAACACAAGTGAAAGCGTGAACTCAAATTTGGATGTTAATCAAATGCACTGTGTCTGCGATGGGGAGTGCGAGTGGTTGGGGGAGGGTGAGTGTCCGTGGGGAGTCACTCTCGACTTTTGTGGTTGTTGTCTTCTCTGCTCACGTGGGGAGGGGGAGCCTTGTGGTGGGGCTGTGGGCACTTGTGCCAAAGGTCTTATTTGTCATAATAGAAACAGCGACGAGGGCGAAGCAGGGAATTCGGAAGGAACTTGCTCCGGTGAGAGAAATTATAAAATGCTTTAATTAACTTAAATATTTTACATTTTTTTCATTCTAAGCCACTGTAATTTATATTCACAGTAGCCATTGAATTTGAACTCTGTATGTTTGTTTGAAAAAATTGGAGTCATACATGTAGTTGCTTTTGCATTTAGATAAATTGATTTTCTTTGGTTTTAAACTTATTATTTTTTAAAATTTGTGAGCAGTGTTTTGAATTTACGGTGGAAATAAAACAAAATGTGAATTTCATCATTTTTTAATTGAACTTTCCAGAGCTGGCTGAGGTGAGTATGTGCGAGAAGCCTGTGGAGCGTTTTGGTTGCATATTTCACGATGGGGACTGCATTTGTGAGAAGCACTTGATCTGCCCTCACATGGATTTATTTCTATTTCAAAATGAGCAAGCATGTCGATCTCGGATCGCTCTCCTGTCCGCAGCCCAGCATCAACAACAAAAATCAACAACACCCAATCTCAAGTCACACTCTCGCCGGGCAACAGGTCAGTGAAATTTTTTTTCTTGTGTGCGTTGGATTTCCTTAGGTTTCAGCTCCTAATTTGTAAGTAGGTACTGCCTTTTAAAGCTTAGGACGATAAAGAGAGGCACAGTGGCACATTTGTTCAGCATCATAGAATATTTCCAAGAACAAAAATGTATACCTACAGCTACAATGAAAGTATACCACAGACGTCGGGAAAGTACATATTAGCAACGCATTACATAATTTATTTTCGCCCTAGTTATTGAAAATATTAAAATTTGAATTTCCCACCAAGTTAAAATATTCAAATTTTTACAACTTACATACATCTGATAATACAACTTTATATGTAGTATACACCAAGGTACATGAATATCTAAAAGATTAAAAAAACATAATAAGAAATAGGACTATAGTATATAATAATCTAATGAGGCGCAAAGGATGTGCCTAAAAATTCAAAGATTTTTGAAATATTCTTTTAAAAAACGGGGTTTCTCAGCAACCTATAGGAAGACATAGTTGGAAATTTAAATTCCAATTTTGGAGGTAATCCGTATGTTTTTATTTTTGACGAGCTTTAAAATAGTGTACCCTAAGTCATTTTTTCTCAATTATGTTAGCTGGAAAATTATGTATACCTGTGTTTGTATAAAAAATGCTAGAAAAAATTGAAATATGTTGAAAATGATAATAAAGCTTGTCTTATCATGACTGTACTACGCTTGTAGTCCAAGTCGTGCTTCGTAGTTGGTGGAAACAATTTTTGTACGAGAATAAAGCTAGGAAACAAAAATCCAGAAAATCCTGACAGGGCACTTTTTCTTGCAATTCAATTCAATCTCTCTTTAATTTCCTATGGCTTTCGTTTGCCTTCCTTTTTGCTTTCCTATGTACTCTGCCCGAGACTGAACTCAACTTTGGTCTAACGTGGTTCGTTCACCACGGCACTCCGTGCTCCATGCAATGTACGCTCTATTTCTAGTTCAATGTTCGATCTGCTCCACTTCACTTCACTCCACTGGACTGTGAGACTACTGGACAAGACTCATCCCATATACCCATTTAATTTAAAGAAAGAATGAAAATTCCTAGTGGAATTTTGCTTCTCTCGCATCTTACACCGAGCAACGAGGAAGAAGCTAATTGACATTGTTTCTTTTGGGAATTGTGAGAGGGAAATGTGTGTTACGGCTCCGTCTTCCTTCGCGTCCTCTGTCGCCTTCGTTTATTCCTATCTGTATCCGTTGGGTAATTCGTTTCGCAATCAGTTCCCTTTCTTTTTGATCATCTAATAACAACATCATTACTCGCGCGCTGCTGTGTTCCCTGTAGAATTCCTTCATTTCTCCAACCAACACGAACACGATTAGACAGAGCCACATAATGTGGGAGTAATAGGCAATCGGCAATAGCTCAGGGCGGCTGAGGTTTACTTACAAGGTATGTTATTAGTTGCTCCTAGTTAGGAGGTAGTTGAGACTTAAGATAGTTATTAAGGAGGAAAGAAGACGGATGTCGGGGAGATATCTCATTGGACAGGAGAGGGTAAGGGAAAGGAGGGCGAGTTCATTACTTTTCCTTCGGTTTCGGTTTCGGTTTAACTCTCGCATTGGAATTGCTGGGTGAGAAGTTGTCAGGAACACCTGCTGTATATTTCATGATTTCGTCTTCGTCTTCGTTGAAATCAAACTTCTCCGAGCATTATATACCACTTATATATGTATTTTACTCTCCTATATGTGTGTGTGTATGTTCAATCCTGACTTGCTTGTAAGTATGTTTGTGTTCCGAGATTTGGGCCATTGCGGTATATCTCGTACCTAGGACTTGTTTGTACAGTGAGTTTATCACGTATATACCCACGCGCACATGTGAATATAATTTATGTATAAATACCATACCTATATATATTATATGGATAGCGGATGAGCTATATATAGCTGCCAGATTGAATTATGGCTTAGATTTAGAAACTATATCCTCTCCATCTTGGTTCGGTTACTTGATTTTCTCTCTTTATTAAGAGGGAAAGTTTTTCATAAGATTGAAGGCGTGTGTGAGCTGTTGCTCTTACAGTCGTTGTTGTATTGTAGTAGTTGTTGTGGAAGAATTTGTAACTGGATTAATGACGTTCGTGTGGTGCGTGTGTGAATTAAATGAAGAGTGTCGTCTCGGTCTCGGGTAGAGCGTCCAGAGACACTTCATCTGACATGGAGCGAATATGTCTACGTAGGTAGGTAGGTATTAATCATTTCTTTGTGCAAATAATATTTGTCATAGGCAATATTAAAGAAATTGCATTTCATCTATAGAGTGTGTAGGTTTTTTGCAGATAATTATGTACCTATATAAATGCTCCTATATTCCATAGCATGTTCCATTTATTACAATATAGCGATCTGGTATATATGACATAATATATAAGGAACCATCTAGAATATGATTAGCCTTGTATTTTTGGTATTGCTTGCATCAATAACGCTGGGAATTTTAGGGGGGTGGGTAGGCGTCTAGCTGCTCTATCCTTTCACATATGCGTGCATACCAAAAATAATTACGTACAGGGGCAAAAACGAATTTTTACATAACGTTATTTTGCAAGCTCCCTTTTTTGCATTATGAAATAAGGCCGACATAGTGCTAAAATATTAAATATGTAATGTTCTAGGTTTCATAGGCATCAGTGAATTACGTATAAGTGAGCTCCAGGGCCCACTTCAGCTTTCATTATTTGACGCCCTCACATGGCTTTCAATGCAATTATACAAATGGGTCCAACAATATAAGGATTTTTATTTTTAAAGGGGGAAAATTGTTACGACTATATTTAATGAACAAGTCTAAAATATTTCAATTAATTAATTTTGGAAATAAATTGACTGCTACAAGTTATGTTTGGGATTGGCGATTGTTTGTGTAAAATGGAATAAAAGATTTTTGATTTGAAAATTCTCGTCATAATAACTAACAGTCATATATAATCACAAGCTTGATTTTTACATTATATCTATAAAATTTCATCTCCAGGTGATATTACATACACTATACTGGGTTGCCATCCATTACCATTGCACTCGTCAAAATTTTCACCTCTTTGAATGCTTCCTTCATTCTAATTCCCCTTCTCCCTCTGTCTGTATACTTTTATCCTCTCAGCCTTGGCACCTTCCCCACTGGTGGTACGAGTCTGCCAGTCGTGAGATTTGACAGCTGAACGAGCTTATACTTTGACATGGAATGGCATGACAAAAATGGCAATAGCCCACTCTGACGACATGTATCTATATGATAGCCATACCAGCGAAACTAGATTAAAGTTTTGCACCTTTCTAATATGTGTTTGTAGAGAGGCTCGCGCGACTTCTTTTACTTTGTAGGATGTGATGATTTGCTATGATGTGTATCTTTTGAAGGTTCTACTACTATTCTGCCTCCACTAACTTTTCACGTCGAGAAAAGAAAAAAAGAGGTATAAAGTTAAGCTAGTAGTAAAGTAACTAGTAGCTAGAAACACCAGAATGAATTATTGCAAGGTAAAGTTTCTTTGGTTCAAAAACGTTTACAAATGTTGTCCTTGATGTCCAAAAGAAAGCTTCTCGTGAGTGGTGAGACAGGCCCGTTTGTCTGTATCTATGATCTATGTACTTGGGTATGTATGTAATAATGTAAATTCAGGTCAAAGTCCAAGTCAGAAAGAAAATGAATGTAAAATGGGGAATTGGAGGAGGAGGAGGAGGAGGACGGGAGACAATTTGTATGCACCAAGGACCAAGGACTTTTGCTACTCTTACCTCCGTTTTATATCCTTGTTATTGTTGTTTACTCTTTTGAAGAAGATTTACATTTATCCGAATGGGAAAGTTTCCGTTAGTGGTGGTCGTCGTTGTTCGGCTATATACACACATAGTACGGAGTGGGACACGAGATTGAGATTGAGAATATGAGGCTTTCACCGGATCCCGCATGATCCGGTTGGGCTGGGATGATTACGTGATGCTCGGTATTTTATGGTTGTAGCATAATTTTATGAGTCCCAGTGAACCAATTCATAATAAGTAGGAAGGTTATAGTTCTTGTAGACTATAGGGACAGACTTAGACTGTAGAACAGAATAGAATATGGGGTATACATGTATGGACTATACTTTATATATGACTACTACAATTACGCTGTGCATAAGCCTCAACGTAGAATGTATATTGACACGTGGAAGGGAAAATACGAACACTAACACTACTACTACTGCAGCAGCAGACTTTTAGCTTTCATATATGCTTGCTGAGTGCTGTGTGGCATGGTCTCGGTCTCGGTTCGGTTTCGTTGACTCCCGACATCTCAACTACTATAAAAGGTTAAGTGCTTATTAAAAGAATTATGTATACTTTAACTCTAGTCACGGCTTTCACTATCCTCCTCACTCCTCATGACTTTACTTCCCATGACATGCAAGCGCGGAGCCAAGGGGGAGGAGATGCTAGGGTAGTTTAGCCCCTTCGAGACGCTTGTTTTTAGCACTGGTGAACATTTAATTCAAAATGGCCACCTAATATTGAGTGACACCCCCCCCCCACCTATGAACACATCTTCTAGATCCGCCATTGTTCATCTGTATGCCCCACAAGACAATACGACGATGCGAATATGAATTTTAGACAATCAAAACGTACATAAGTTGAGAAGACAGAACATGTGCTCCGTATTCTACTACTGCCTACTCCTAGGTAATGTTTGTGTTTTGTAGATTTTGTAAAATTGTGAAATTGAATCATTCACACGTGCTTAACCATTGTTTACACAACTTGAGCGCTCCCTTAATCCCAAATCACAATACTGTTACTCTTACCCTTCACCATTATCATTCCTGTGGCAAAAGTTAAAGGGGAGGAAATAGAAAGCAATTTCACTTAGGCATAACTGTAAGCATAAGTTATAAGGAGTTTTTACCACAGTTGTATACTGCGACATATATACACAATCGTGCTCATATTACTTCCATATATATTTATAGCCATAACTACCTACCTAGATACCTAAGTAGTAAAACGCTGGAAAAAAATAAAAAGTGTAAATTTACAGCCGTGTGAACTCTGTTGGAAACAATAACAGTGGGGAGAGTGATTGTATGGAATATACTAGTATATATACCATACCCATATACCTTAGTGCAGTATGGCCACACCACCCTGAACAATACATTTACATGTAATCGACAAAAACTATTGATGAAAGTCATTTCAGCGACTCTGCATTGTATATAGCGTAAGATCAAAGATGTAATGTGAAAGTCAAACTTTCCCCACAGGTATACTTTTTATGTTGTGCTTAGGCTATGGGTCTGGGTCTGGGTAAAAATGTGAAGTTGCTCAAGCTCCTGCTCAAGTTCCTCATCACTATTTCTCTCCTTACTACTACTACTATACTGCGCTGTTGTAAAAAAAATAGAGGAGAGGAAGAGAGAGGAAAAAATATCCCATTCCAAGTGAAAGCAGAATTGGGAATGAGTAATGAAGCTTTCTTTCTTCTTTGTAGTTTCCTTACGATTTTCCTTCTTTTTTTCAACATTGAAGACAAACTTAGCTCTGAGGGTCTTGTCTTCTGTCTAGCCTCTGTCTAGCAGGGTTCTAGAGGAGTCTAGGTTGTTGGTGTCTATATGAAGTTAGAGTAGTCATAGGAGTAGTATACATATTTCTGTAGCTAATGGGCACAGGAATGGCACATGTTACTTTCACTGGCTTTCTCCCTCTGACTGCCACTGGTCTCTCTCTCTCATCTACTGATTATTATTTGTGAGCTCCATTCCCTTTCACCAGATGTGCTCTTCCCTTCGATTTATTTCCTTTTTTCTAAAGAAACCAGGAGTGTAGTCGCAGGCGTCTTGTACTATATAGCTAAAAAATTGGATCATGAAAAACGCCGGGTACAGAAAAAAATACAAGAAAAATATATATACAGAACACATCTGTACTGCAACTATTACTATTTTAGTATTGCTGTTATAGTATATCGTGTATTTTGAAGAAAAAAAATCTAAAATAAATTTTGTTTGAAATGTGTGTAAACTATATATGTATGTATATACTGCCTATATACTAGGAAGTATTTTCTAGTTTTTGAAAAATGTCAAGTGATCCTACCTAATACATTAAGTGAAGTGCCTATATATAGAAGAAATAAAAAAAATATTATGTGGAAGAGACGATAAATAAGAGATAAAGAAATGGGAAAGAAAGCAATTAATTAAGGAAACAGAAAACATGGAGGAGGACAATGATAATACGAGTGTTTTTTCACCTCGGCAGTCTACTATATATACCTATAATTTCATACCTGCTACCATTACTATTGAAATTCAAACCTCGTTCCAATTTTAGTCGTTGTCCTCGATCTCATCCTCGTCTTCGTCCTCGTACTTGTCCATGTCCATGTAGTAATTTGTATTTTACTTCTCATTAAAACTCACAGTTGAAATAGAAAAAAAGCCAGTGGATTTTTTTAGGGTTGGCGAAAAGAAAGGAGGAATGAAATAGGAATTAATTGATAGACCATCTGTCTCCAATAATAAAATGAGAAGTAGTGGAGGGAAGTGAAGTGGATGTAATTTATTTTGAATTAAATGGAGAACGGAGCTTTTTTTGAGGAAATGGAAATGGGCTTAGGGCTTTCTCCTACCGTAAGTTTTCCTATACATGGTTCAATTCTCCTCGATATATATATATGTATATCGTGACTGTGTGGACCTCCAAGCTATAGTTATTACATCATATAAGCAGAGCTTCACCCTTCTATTTTGTATATATACATATAGAGAGAGAGAGGGAATAGAACTATATAGAAGTAGGACTGGGAATAGTATTAGTACACACGCTACTTTCCCCGGATAAACCTAAGTGAGTTTTAGGATTGGGAATTTGGATGATGAGACTCGATGAGTTTCCGTTCACATTCATTGTGAACCTCGGAACGCTGCTTTCCCTTGTCTTATCTCCCCTTGAGTGGTTGTCTCTGCATTTATCTCCTTAGAACGCAAGACTCGACTTCGACTTCGACTCTGACTGCTATGCTGGCTGAGTCTTGAAGTATACATCTCACTTTTACTATTCTTCTCATTCTAGATTTAGCATTCCTGGTTCCTAGGCCTAGCTGCTGCACATGTATAGATATATACTCAAAGTACTCAAAAACTATAGAGGAAAGCTATATATAGAAGGGGAAGATTTAAAAAGTGGATAGAAATCGAAGCACGTGTTTAATTTAGAATCAGAGAAAGTTGAAGAAAGACTTTCTCTCTCTACGTTCATTATTGAGTAAATGGAGTCAAGCTTCTCTGCTACATATACTATATCTGTCTGCAAGTTTGGTTCTGGTTCCTTTCCTGGACTGGTGCATCAGTATCGGTTTCAGCCTGGAGTGTACTCGTACACTCGTACTGAGCGTGAGAGACTGACAATAAAAGAGTAGGACTGGCTCTATAGTGAAGTTTGAGACTGTACACACTGAATTGAATCATGATCTCACTGTCGATGCTCAAGAAAAATGCCTTTTGTGGGGGAGAAAAAGGAGGAGGGAGCACATAAAGCAGGATGAATAATTAAAGTGAAGTTTTTTTTCTATATATATATATATATGTATGTATAAGTGCATTAACATTTTGTACACTGATTCCCTTTGTGTTCCTAATTTCTCAAAGTCCCATAAAGTTCAGTAAAGGATTGTATTGTATACATGAACCAGAACCAACAGCACTCTCATGGTGATTGAAGGTGTGGGCATTAAATAATTAGTTAGTATGCGATATATTTATGCTACATGTAGCTATAGTGTAAAAAACATCCCAAGAGAAGAGATCAAGACGTCTACACATTCTTCTACACGTCCCTTATAAACTGTATATTGTAGTGTTTTCTATTACAATATTTGTATATTCTAACTTCTATTCAACTATACTGTAATAGCCTATACACTTTGAATCGTGACCCATTAATGGTTACTCCTTTTAAAAGGGTTTTCATTTGATTGTCAGCTTTCTCCACTTTCCCCAAATTTAAACTCGCTTCAAATTTATCTCCTTACAGCATTTTCCTATTTAAGTAATTCAATTGTAATCGTTAGCGTAATCATTATCGTATATTACTACGTTATCGGCATCCGTTGCACGCTAGTTAAAGTTAAAATATAAAGACTTTTCGCTTTTTTTATGGCCATCTTTCCTTCCATTCTACTCCACACTTTGGGCTCAGCAACCGCTGTAAAGCCAAGCTAACAAGACTAGAGTGAGAAGAAGGTGTGCTAAGTAAGTAGAACTATATTGGAATCAGAAGTCCTTCTATATGCTCTCCCTGCTTAGTGCCAATGGATCTATAATGCCATAGGATCTACTACTTTAACTAGTGCTTCACTAGAAACGAGGATGGAATTTTAAATCGATTAGACATTTAGTCGAAATTTAACTGAATTTTCGGCATCGGTTTTTAGTTTGGGGAAAGTTTAGTTCTCTATAGCGCGTTGCAGAGCTCGTCATCATAATGGTATGGTGGCTGGTGGTGTGGCCGCTGTAATTATATCCAATGCTTTTAGTTCCCTTGTTTTCAAGTTAAAGCAATTTATCGCATCATTCAGTCTTTTCCATGCTCTTGAACGAGCAAAGGCGGCAAACGCCTGTGATGTGAAGGAAAAGAACACCTTACTTTAAGCGAAAGTATGAAAAATATTAAAATTTACTGGTTACAACCAAAGGCTTATAGCAATTTCAAAAACAGCACAGCTTTCTCCTTAACACTTCAAGGAAGTGAAGACGTGTCAGGAAGCTCGTCCAATAAATAGAACAGATACCTAACCTAGGTTATTTCTCCCTTTATTTGAATTCTCTATGGTAAAATTGTAAAACCGAGAAAGGAACAGTGCATCTGTAGTTTTAAAAGAAAGAAAGTCAGTTCTCTAATAGGACAGGATAGATAGTGTAATTTACGACTTACGCTTTCTTTTAGATGGGAAGACTGCACAGGAAGGGAAAAGTAATGTAATGTAATACAATGAGAATGAAACGGAGACTCCTATTTCTATATATGTATAGATCCCACCTTCAGTCTGCGTTCTGTTGAGTGGGTCTCCGCGTGTACTTTTCAGTACTATACGTTTTGAATAAGAGATCCCATTCGGTATTAGTTATATGCTCTGGATTTCTGTCGTAGGCATTCAAAATGAAACTGACTTGCCTCTTGCTACGGAATACCAAATATAGCTACTTGATCACCATGACAAATTTCCTACTCACAACTTGGTTTCGGTTTTGGCTGTGACTTTTCTCTTATCCTTCTTCTAATACTCCTGTTACCAGAACCATACGCATATGCATAGCGAAGTTTGGACACAGTATCACGCAGGAAAAAGTGAAAGCACATGGCTACAGCTACACAGTCACAGTATCTCACTTTCACTCCCAATGCATATTAGTCGTCCTCCTCCTAGTCGTCGTCAGAATTCTAAGTTTTGTCATGCCGACGTCGTTTCGAATGCAAACAGAACAGGAGCCGACCAGACCAGCTACCAGCTCACCAGCTGATGGATCACCACATGTTGTCCGCAATGTGAGCACAAGGAAATCATATTACAGTCAGTTGTTATCTGGATACTGATGTCTCCCTACATAAAGATATGCACATATATATATATCTGCATATGCACGAAGCTGCTCACTATACTATGCTACACTGTTTTCCATTCAGTGCTTCTAAGTTCTACTCTTACGTCGGGTGGCATTAAAAACATGGACCGATACATATAGCACACCACTTTGTGAGTTTGCTTGTGATGCCAGAAGCCATCTTATCACCAAAACCAGAACCAAACCAAAGAGTACATTCTCAACATTGAGAGTATGTATATTATATGTATGCGAGACGGGGATAAGTGTAAAGTTACCATCACACACCGTACTGCACGAAGTACGGGGAAAGGCAGACCCTTTCCCGGTCCCGTCTTAAGTATATATGAGATGAGTCCTACATATGATACATGAGACGGGCCGGGACTGGAACTGGGACTGGAACTGGCGATGTGCATGGAAGCTGGAGAAAGCACTTTGCCTAATGAAGTCGATCAATGAGAGGAGAGAGTGACTTCATTTTGTTGATGTGGGTAGACTAGTAGACTTGGTAAGACTTCATGAAGCTGAGCCCTGCCTCCAACTTTTTGAAAGGTAGAGCTACATACTCCATGAATGGATAACGATAAAGGAAAAGGATTTGACTCTCTAGATCTGAATCTGGATCTACGCTGGGGTCTTGGTCTGCCTTCTGCCTGCCTGATGCCATGTGCCATGTTCCTAGTATGTTCATAGGAACCTCTAGAATCTAGACTCTAAACTGTCAGTAGTCAGGGCGGGTGGAATGAGGCTTGTGAGTATGTTGGTTGGAAATTTGGGTATTACTATTACTATGAGCATGTCATTATTATACAGAGTACATATCCTTTCTTAGGTAATATAGTATACCTATATGAATATGTATCTTGTTAAAATACCCATTCAATTGACTTTGACTAGTATAAGTAGGTACCTTTAGGTAGGTAGGGACGTCCGTATTTAAGTTAATATGGGGATGCCACCGGGCATAAAGTGATTACAGTCGCTGAGCTACGGCAACGGCAACGGCTATACAGCGGACGACCTGATCCTACTTTCACTATCGTGTAGCAGTTTTCAAAATCCAGCTGGCTGACTGAGAACGGTGAAGCTACTGCCACGAGTCACCAGCTTTTCCTCCCCCGTTTATTTTATATTTACATATATAGTTGGTCCAATTTAATGGAAGATACATATTGAAATAATAATATTATGGACATGGACATGGATGGAAGTGAGGAAGGTGAAAGGAGGGACATATTAGGTCTATGTACAGTGCTCTGGCCATTTCCATGCACTGCTTGACTGTGAGTGGCGATGGTTGTCCCAAAATTTGAATTTCAATCGGGAATTCTATTCTATAGATGCAGATTGTGGAACGAATTTACATTTTGATTTACATCTAGATAGAAATAGAGCGGTCCACGTTCGTGACATGGCCATGATAGGATCGTCTGCATATGTCGATGTTTTAGCTAGAAGCTAGAATTACTACCAACGACAATCGGAACGACCGACCAAAATGACTTTCCCCTCCTCGATTTTAAGATTTTTAGTTGATAGATTTAGTTTTTGAAATTTTAAATATTGAGTAAATTATATTATGTACGTTACATGTGTTACCCTTCGACTTTTATTTCATTATTCTCCATATGCCACTGTCCTTCACTGTATGTACCATTTAGCATAAAATTTCCTAACAAAAAATTCAAGTTTTAATTTAAAAAGCATACTTTGACTGTCCTGGATTTTATTTTGTATCAAATTCAGCTCTTGTTTTATAACTTGTAACTATGTAAAAAACGAAAACCAAAAATTCACTCTAGTCAATAACCTAGAGAGATTCTATACAGTATTACATTGTTCCATATGTTTTACTCGATTTAACTTCCACTCTTCCTGTTATTGCTCCCAACTCCTGCTCAGCAATCTACAAGCAAGCAAGAAAGCGAGCAAGCAAAGATTTTATACAGGAGGTGAAAAAAAAGTTCTATAAGCACACACGCACAAAACCAGTATAAAGGGGAAGGCTACAAGGACAACTACAACGACAACAGTTAAGAGTTAAGGGTAAAATAGCACAAAGGAGAAAGTTAAAACAAGAAAGTGAAAGGAAGTGAATGTGGAAGTTATTGAAAGATAAAATCGATTTCACTTTGTTTTCTAAGGGTAAAAGAATGTTCCAACTGCTCCCGCCACTCTCCTTATACACACTCACTTGTCTCCTATGTTCGCTGTCTCTATTATCCTTTGCAACTCTATCAGTCCCCATAGTATGTACTTTCTATATACAGTCTTCTCGTTTTGTTTGAAAGTATGTTTCAAAATTTTTAAAAACAAGAATAACTACTCCTTAGCATAGTATAATGTATATATCCAACTATTAAACTATATATATAGATAATAAACACATTTATATAATATAATATTTAATATAAGAAAAATAATGTAACAATGTGTTTCTGCTTTTTCCTGAGGAGAACTAGAGAAAAAGTCGAATATTAAATTTAATATTTTTCTACGTTGTTATTTTTTTATATCGAAAATTGCTAGAAGAGAAAGTCAAAGCAAAATCCAGTTTCAGTTCCATAGCGTTACATATTGCCAATACCAATACGCCAAAATATTCACGTCCTCTTACCTCAGCACTCCATTACATATATATATATATATGCCCTATTCGCACAAACATAGTAGGAATACTCTACAAACTTTGGATCCAAGTACCTACCTACCTACCTACCTACCTACCTACCTACCTACCTACATTTCTTTCACAAAAAAGGAAGGACGACAGCGGAGGTCGTAGTCATAAGAAAACAATAATGTTGACTTCAACTCGAACTCAAGTGTTTATCTTTAATACAATTTTTTGTTATTCTACTTTTCTCCGCTCTAAGAATATCAAAATATCAAAAACCTCCAGAAAAAAACTGAAGGTAAACTCGTTTACAGACTGCGGATAAAGCACCGACGCACAGACGCAATTTTGGGAAAGAAATATAGGCACGACAAAAAAAAATAAAGAAGAAGAACCACCTTAGTAGTCTACTACCAACCAATACCAATATCAAATGGAAATGAAATCTATCTAAAGTACAAATATCTAAAAGAAATAACGAAATCCAATTGCTTTCAATGGGAATACAAATACACAAGAAAAGTGAAAGTTTATCCATTGGTTTCGTATTATGTACATAGTAAAGTATTTTAGAGGAAAATGTAGAGGGGCTCCGCAGTCGCTAAAGGTTCTAAGCCTCTTGCCATAAAATTTTACAAGAGTCAATCAAGCAGTCCACTTTGCACAAGTTCAAATCTTGGCAAAGGTACACTGGGGTCCTAGGGGGACCTATCTTTCTTTATTATTTTTTGGGTATAATTTGACTGTGAGAAAATATGGAAACCAGCCTGCTTGCTGGGCAAGGAAGAATTTTGAACCATCTTTGAATTCTCTATTGGTATTTACATTTTATTGTTTCTAATTTGAATTTAAGATTTAAAAAAGGTAATGAACCTGCAGAAGAAAGTTAAGGAGCTTTTCTCCAGAGGTAATTATGACAATCGTTGAATAAGTACCTCACCTGCATAGAATTTTTCTCCCTTATACGTTTCCAACTTTGAGTTTTAATACTGCAATCTTGCAGAAATGGTTATAACTATACACAGTATAATCTTGGACAGTGAATTACGCCTACGTATTATTTAAATGGATAATACCTAAGCTTAATTGCTAATATAATATCGCTGTACAAAATCCAATTCTCATCGTCAGCAGTATAGCAAAAATAAAGTATCTACATATTACCTACGGCTACGCATAGTATATATACAATATGGTCCCACCCAAAGCATGATATCATAGCATAGCATACATTACATCTATATATAGGTAGGATAAATTACGTATAAAATAACTATTTGGATATTTTCTCTGTCCCTCTCTCTCTCTTCCTCTTCTCTAATTCATTTTAATTGCATCTGAAAATCTCTAGGTCTCTAGGAAATTATGACAGGGACAGTTGAAAGTAAAGTGAAAGTTAGTATCTATTCTAATGTAGGCATATACATCTGAACTAGGTGCTAGAATATAGTCTCAAGCTGATAGGTAAGGTATGGTATGGTATGATATAGGTAGGTATGTAAGTGTAAATGAAACTTTGGTTTTAAACCGGATTTAATTATTTTACTTTCAACGATATATTATACGTACTACAATCTGCAATGTACGACATAAACTTGGTAATCACTATGTTTCTACACTCACTCCGCACTACAGACTTTAATATCAGTAATAATATATAGGTAGGTAGGTAGGTGGATGCTACAGATACCCCTGTTTCCAGTTTCAGATAATATAGTGCTCAGCATCCGCATATTATAATTAAATGGGATAACAGCATGTATTTCATATAGGAATATGCGTGGGCATAAGGGAAAGGAGAAGTGAAAGTACTAACTACTAGAATTGCTTGAGGTACATTGGATTTGAATTTGAATATGAGCTATGTATATTAAATACGATTTTAATGGAGAAAGTTCTTGCTAAAATTTTCAAAAGTTACTTAAGCCAAGTCAGTGGAGCCTACAGTAGTCGGAAAAGTTAACGTACAGTTTTTGGGGAAGGGGCAGAAGGGAAGAAAAAGAAGAGAGAGAGAGAGAGCGAGAGTAAACCTTTATTTTCCAATGTTTCATGTAATTAATTAGATTCATTTAAATCCAATTCTTTCTTCCTTGTGAATTTAAACAAGAAAGTTACAATTAATTTTATTTTATCGTCGTTATTGGAGACTCAGACAGTTCTATTTTCTTTCTTTATTCCTTAGTATAACCTGCATTCGACACAAACTATTTTATTGGCTTAGTTTCGTATTTTTGGCTCTGGACCTCACAAAATCTTTTTGCGAGTCAAGGCTATATGCGCTATACTATACTTATATTGCCATTTTGAAATGTATAAAAATTTATAAGTTCTTCAGGGAAATCATCAAGAGGGAAATTGTAATCAGGGAATTCGATTATTATCAGCTCTCAAGTCTGAATCAGTTTGAATTTGAGTTGAGATTCTACAGTTGTATGGAAGGGATGGAACGGGAATTAGGGTACTTTCCACAGTGTCTACATATATATAGTATAGCCTCCCAGATTGCACAGTGTACCAAACCAATTTAATTCAATTGTCTTCCCGAATTGTGTGTGCATCTACCTGATAAGGAACCATGGAATTCAATTTCCCTTCATACCTTTTCGTACTTATTTCATACCCATGGCCAAGCCTTTTGCCTATTGGTTGTTGCGGAAAAATTATTGGAGGAGTGAAACGCATAAGTTTTAAGTTTAATGCTGTAAACGTCATTATCTGCGGAAGTTTCAAAATGCCCTAATTAAAATTGCCTAAAAATCCTTGTTTTGAATGTTTTTAAAGATGTATGTTATCCGAGCGAAATTGTTTACTGCATAAAATTTTTATTATTTTAAATCTTACAATGGCGCTATTTGACTATTTAAAAATTTTGTAAATAGTCCCATTTTTTTATTTTAAAAATATTTATAAAGTTGGTTTTATTGTATTTTTAAAATATTCAAATAATATGATTTCCTCATTTTTAACAGTTATTTGGTTCCAGTCAACACTTTTGGAGATATTTAAAAATTATGGAAATAGTCACTTTTTTCGATGCTAAAACTATTCAAATATTTGATTTTAACGGTTAGCAAAATTCCTCTTTAAAAAAATTAAAATTATACTGTTTGATGGAGACCTTTTAGAAACATAAAAGTAAGTTTATATTACTAGATTTTCAAAGTGCGTAAACATACGTAACTTTACAATTGGCCTCTGCTTGTTTTTGAAAATATTAAAAACAAAAAACAGAATCTATTACATTTTTCCAAAACTGGGTAGTTACAAGAAACACTGGGAGTTTTTCAAAATCAAATTTCAAATTTCATGCTTTGATTCCACATATACTCCCAAAATGTATTTGGAACATTTTGTAAATTTAATAAAAGGTCTAACAGCGAAAAGGAAAAGGAAAACTCTAGTGGAATTACAATAAAGTATATTTATAGAATATAATAGTATAAGATTAGAGCTGTAAATGTAGATTGCTGTGTGTATTCTTAGATAAAACTGTATAGCAATATATTCCACTATGTATCTATATTTGGATTAAAAACTAGAGCAAGAAAATTTGACTGGGCCCTGAGTGTGATTGTAAGTACAATTTATACATGGCTTTATTTCCCCAGGTAGTTTCATTTTTTTCTCTCTGTCTTTCTCTTCCTAATATTTTCTCTCGCATAATATTGAATCTACTAGAGTACGTTTTTTTTCTTTTTTCGCTCCACCCCCCCCCCCCTCCTATTCCCCCACCCTTCAACTCCTTTACTCTCCTCCTGTCTAAATCTGAAGTATAGGCTTTTCTATAAATCCACATATTTCTTCTATGTGTAGCCCTCCAGTTATAGTTGCTAAACTAATCGTGAGGAATGATTCACTTTTTTTTGCTCACACGACTTTCTTTCTTCCATTTCATTTGACGGCAATGCAATGGAAATGGGGAAAGCAATACAATGCGAACGACTTGACGACTATGGCAGCATGTTCATGTTCTACATTCCTCCATCTATGGCCATGCAACCAATAGACCTGTTACAGTCCCTTGTCCCGGTTATGCCTTGTGCATCTGATGCCTTAGGGTGTAACTGACGACTCCTTTCACTTTCACTCCCGCTTTCCCTCCTTTACGTCTCCAAATGCAAAAGGAGTAAGGAGGTAGGTATATGTAGCGACTATAGGAGCGTATAAGGACTACAAATGAATACCTAACATAATTTTACATCAGTCTCGCTTTTATTTGTTCTCTCAATTGCAATGCACACTGCAAGCTTGAGTGCACACACACAAATACCTAGAGAAACAGAATAAAATATGAGATATGTAAAACTAAAAAGACTATGAGCATTCAAAAATAAGTTCTCTGACTTATTTTTGGTTTACCCTCCTAAAACTCCCCTCGGGCTCAACTAACTATGAAATACTTATTTTAAAGTTTTCCCAAAACTTTCCTCTCAAATAAATAAATAGGCGCATGGTTCTATATTTCAGTAACCGGCATAGGTAGGTACATATAGGCATACAGACAAACAGAATGACATACCTGTATAGAAAAGGTAGAATTTCCATTCCAGACATTTTTTTTACCCTACAGTCGCATAGTCTACAGATTAAATTCTGCCTTCTTTTGGATGCTCCATTTTCACCTGTTTCTATTATGTATATACATAGGTATATGCACAAGTTTTTTTTTTACCCCTCAAACAATACAAAAACATCGAGTTAAATTAAATGAGTCCCTTTACCTGTGTAGGTAGGTCGGTAGGTAGGTCTTGAACTACAATCAAATTTTATTGGGCCTGTCTACGTATTGTCATACAACCGAATAGGCTTAAGGCTCCCACTCCCATCCTAGAGCATGAAATAAAACGTTTTTGATGCAAACTTTTATTTTATTTTTATTTGTATTTTTGTGAAAATAAAAAAATATTGATTTTTACTGCGTCAGGTAACCTATAGGCATGTAAGTACCTACTACCTACCTTACAAAACGTAACATTGCTTCAGATTTAAATTCAAAATCCGCTTGTGTAGGGCATAGGGAGCGGTTCGGTTGCGGGTGGGACGGACATAAGGCCACAGACTATATATAGGCTAGACCAACAACCCCAAAATAAAAAAAAACCAAAAGGAAGCTTTTTAACACGTCCACGCTACCATTCCTGTTTCCCATCTGCTCACATTGTGTAAATTTTTAATGAGTAAACCTTCTCCTGGTCCTGGTCCTATCTATGTCTAAGGAGTACGTGGATGTACGGGTATAGGCAGAATGGAGAAAGTGGAGTTGACCCAAATGCAGTATAAAAAGTTACGAGAAGACGACTACAAGTAAAGAAAAAATAGGAGAAGAGGAAAAAAAGAGAGAAGATTTTTTTAAGAATATAATATTATTTGGTAGAGAATTGTACATAGACACAGTATCCAGACAATTTTACAATATAATGGAATGATTCTGTCCAAAAAGACAATAATCATATCTCTCTTATAGTATCGCTCTGCCCAATGATGGTATTGCTATAAGCATAATATGGGAGCTCTACATACATGTGAGGTAATTATATAAATATACATACTACATAATGCAGTACAGTTTAGAGCACAGTACTCCGTATAGTACAGTACAGAGAACATATAATCCCTTTTAAAGGGTACGCTGTACATAAAACCGTACACCGTGCAGAGCCCGGCGTCTCCATGTACAGCATGGCCAACATGGAGGTGGTGAGTGGAGAGCAGAGTAAAGTGCACTCGTAGAGAAAAAGCGTGAGAAAATTGACAGATGAATTGGCAGTGCACTACTAGAGAGAAAATTGTACAGGGGGATTCTTTTCGGGATTTTACCTTGAGTTTCTTTTTTCCGCTATGATGTAACTACTGCTTCCTTGCTGGCCCTCGTTCTCGTTCTCGTTCTCGTTCTCGTTCTCGTTCTCGTTCTCGTTCCTACAGGCACTGGGACTGGGGAAAGGAAGCACACATTATGTACTTTCCCTTGTCCTTCTACTACTTCTTCTTTTAACTTTCCCCACCAGACCGCTACCACCACCACCACCACCATCGTCATGAGAAGACCAAGTCCAGCCATCACCCAAAGCTTTGTTATTTTCCTTTTATAGGATGTCCCGATACTTTATGGTTATGGGTTGTCAGTGGAGTCTTAGTTTTGTCTCCATCCCCGTCACATGGAAATACATACGGGTATTTATCCATGTAACTTATATATAATTATATTATTATACGGGTCGGCCACGTATATATTCTATACATGTATATAACTCACTCCAACTAAGCCTGTATATAGAGCATATCTGTAGGTGTTAAATTGTTGAATACTACTATACTGCTACTACTGCATTACATTGGTCCTGGCCCTGGCATTGATGATAAGGGCAAGGGTGCTATGGTACACGGTATATTTTTGGACTGATGTAGTCACAGTTGTTTCCACTATTGTGAGAATTTGCTTTCGTCCCCATTATATATACTATAAAAAGAAGGGGAGGAAAGCTAAACTAGACTTTTATTTTCTTTGGCCCTTCTGTATTTATTTAAGTAGTTATTTATTTATTACAGGAGAAAACCACGAGCGACCCACAGTTACCGTTAGTCTTCCTATATGTAGTGTAACGTCTTGTTCTGGCTCTTCTCAAAAGTAGTTCAAAACAAAGAACATAGCAAAACTTTCTTTAATTACAACCGGCACGAAAAACAGGAGGAAGGAGAGGAGAGAGAGAGAGAGGGAGAAAACAAAGGTTTATATTCGTGTTCTTCACCATAGACACACAGACTCAACCGAAACCGAGGGAGCGACTACATTGTACAAATACTAATATTAAACTAATGAAGTAGGGTCCCTGCATACAGTGCCCTAAATGTAGTAGTTTACCCAAGTATATTAATTACAGAACACAATGTTACTTTTGATTCGCTACACACAGTCGACAGTCAACAGTTACGTGTGTGTACATAAGATACTGTGTCGTCTTTATTAAAGGTGAAAATTGTTCTATCTACACAATTCCTTCGGAATCTTGCTATATAGCGCCATCATAACATAGAATAAAAGGTGATTTTATTAATATTTTAAAAGGAATGTGTTCAAATCATATTTTGCATTTTTTTCGTGAACATTTATACAGTCAATTTTGCTATGGTGATAAAGGGAACTTGCAGGAGTCCGGCAAATTCTGTCCCTTATATCTGGATCCCTTTGTAACCGTGTATGGGATTTACGTTTTTAAGAAAACTTTAATTTTAATGACCAATTGGTGTAGATTTATTTTTATCTGAGAGTCAGGATATTTACACAATATTTAATGCACTAAAATTTATAAATTAATAAGCTTTTTCCTTTATATCGATTTCGATTCCCTTATAACCAGTGAATTTAAGTTATTGTTAGCATAGCTGACCAACCAATTTCTAATGTCTTTAAATTTGAAACTGTAGCAAGATTTTCCTTACAAGAGGATTGGGCTGCAGTAATACGAATATTCTTTAATAATTAAAATGCAATTGAAACAATTTTTCATTTTCCAAAAAATATCATTATGCATTTAATTAATCTATTTAAAAATACGTTCGATTTTACTAAGATTTTTTTCTTATTTTGTAAACGTATTTAAAAATTGTTCACGCTGACTCAGTCAAAAAGAAATATGAATCATGTCTATTTTTTCATTGTGTTATTAAAATTAAAATTTTGTTTTAAAAAATTTATTAATTTAAAAAAGCAGTATAATAAGTATTCGTGTAAACTACAAATATTCATGATCCTATATACCCCTATAGGTTTAAAATTCACATAGTATATTTTACAGTTCCATATAAGGAAATGAAGACAGCAAGTTTTGCCTCTTCAGCTTCTATCTCTGCACTATAGTGTGTGTATGTCATTTAATACTCATGTATATTATTTTCCGGTTTCCTTCCTCCAGGTAGTTAATTGCAAAGGACTTGGTGGCTAGTATGGTTTTGAAACTGGGGAACTATATGGTGCTATAGCATACGTCATAGCGAATGTAATTATGAAGTGTGTTTTCCCCAATCCAAAAACTTCCAGGTGCTTCATATTTGACAGTTCGTAGTCGTAGTTAGTCTTCTTGGTGGTCAAGCATCAAAAAGCATTGTTCATAGTTAAGTCATGACTCATGAATGAAATACATTTAATCAAAACCGAGACAAATAGAGAGATGAACTCTGTATAAGGGATGTTGGCAGTTGCCATAGGCTACACTGTAAACATATTAAACCTAAAAAACAAAAGAAGCCAACTAACGCTATAAGAGCAACTCACTCAGTACCAGCAACCATGGTAAAAAAACTTGTAGAACTAAATAAAGTGCGACTTCTCTCCTCTGACATATTATTGATACGGAAGAAAGTAACAAGAACTTCCAAGAAGAAATCTGAAAGACGGAACCGAAACGAAACGAAAGAGAGACTCAGAGAGAGCTACAAATATTTACAGAGCTATTTGTTCAAAGTAATAGGTAATTCTTGATATAGAAATACAATTACTGTTCTGATTGTTTTTCTTGTTATTTTTATTGTATTGAATGGGCTCCTGAGCCGTGTGGTAGTATAGCGGAGCGTGTTATATAGTTACAGGATTATAATATTAAATTGTATTTGTCTTGGATTGGACGCTGCTCCTTTCGATTTCCAAGTTTCAGATACATAATAATATTGGCATCATATAGCATTATGATATCTTCGGCCTTCTGTATATAGTTGGTAGGTAGGTACTATATTGTGCGGACCTCTACTTTATTTTCTCATGTTCTCCAGTACTACAAACACACACGCAATGAAAAATACAACTATTGAACTAAACTGGAAATAAGTTTTATGATTCTATTATACTCCCGTTCGTTCTTGTTCCTTTCCCTTTCATAAGCGGACTATGTTTCCTATTTTCCCATTACATTGCACAATCGTATACCTTCACCGGCACCGGCATTAAGTACATATCTGTATACAAGTTTGTAATTTTGATTTCCTAGAATTTAGTGATATAGATGTTTAGTTGTTTGCACAGACAGATAGCCACGTAGGGGTACAAATGTTGCATGGTGAGAGCAATGAAGATGCAATACAACGAATACAGTATTATCATTTTTTGTTTTAAGCTTCAGTTTCAGAAGATGCCATTTGTCAATGGAAGCATTTAAAATTAGCATTAATTGGACAACTTTACACTCATTCTAAAACTTGTAGTTTGTAACAAATCAATAACTCTCCATTGCACCCTTAAAACTGGTAATTTCAATGTAGGTACTTCGAATTTTGAAACATGTAAATAGAAAAATAGAAAATTTGTCAATTACTTTTAAGCTTCTAATTCAAAAATATTTTTTTTGAAAGCTTGGAACATTTTTTATTGCTTCCAAAAATTTCGATTTTAGAAGATTTTTGATATTTCAGAATCATGCACTGAGAAAATTTTGACCACCCTTTTCTGAAAGGTGCCGTTCTTATACATTAATAGAATTTCAAAAAATAAAAGATGTAATTATAGAACTGGGCTGGTAGTGCTGATATTGCTTCTTCAAAGAAGCTACTTGGATATATAATTCCACCGGTTATTGGTATGGCTCCTGGCTGAGAGTTTGGGTGAAGTTGAGCTTTATTGTTCAAGTAAGAAATTTCACACCACACGCGCACACCATTCAGGTTCATTAATTTTTTCCTCGTGCTCCACGCTATAGTACAAAATATATACTGTCTTCAGCGTAATATACCAAGACAGTTGCAGTGTGCTCCCAGAACCAGACGAAGGATACAGCAGTGGCAGTAGCAGCTTTGAGAGAGAGTCTCAGAGAGTGAAGAGCGGAGTGCGAGCACAGCAGTGCCCTTATTATTGTACAAGTATTACAAGGAGTAAAGATGTGACTTGGAATCTCAATTGGTTTTATAGTATTAAAGCCATATTGCCATTTCTTATATCGTTTTGTTAGTACGTACGTCGGATGGTCGTCCCCTCTAATCGTAGAGTACAGTCACATTGCACTTTAGTTAGACTTTAGACACAGTACACAGACACAACGGCCGTGTCAAGGCTGATAAAACTAATAACTTCTCTATATATATATTAGTGTATCAGGCAAAAGCAATATCCTAGTCATAATTTCAATAAAATATGAGTTTTACACCCCCATCCCATCTTGTGTGCAATATATTGTACACATAGCTTCGAATTTACCTTTATAAGCGCTATAGGCACTTAGGTACTTCAAAGCCTTTCCTATTATTTTCTTTTCCTCTTTTTACGGGCAGCTTTACTTGATACTTTATGGACAACAATGATAATTTCAAAAACTTTTAAGCTGACAAGGTGAAACAAGAAGATGAAATTGACATTTCTACAGCGAATGCAAAACAAAAAATGCTTATCTACCAGCGTATCTGGATAACTATAACATAGGTAGGTAGGTAGGTAGGTAGGTAGGTGGCTACATATATATGTATAATTACTTCAAGGTTGGAATCGGCTTGCATTATGTATGTCCTGTAGCCCGTTGTAATTGTGAGAGTAATCGCGATGAAAGAGCGGGCTATCTCTATAAATACGTGCACAATATTTCATCTTTTAGTTAGTCGCACTGAAATTTTCTGGGTAAGTACATACATATATAGACATTACATGACATGTTTAGCTCCAGCTTTGTTGGACCGCTTCCGGCGTCCGGCCTTCTCCCTTCTTCTTCTTCGTCTTCTCTCATCGAGAACTTCTCCCTACCTTTCACGTCCACTTTCATAATTCCAACTCCAAGTCAAACGTCTTTCAGCTTGGTGGAGCAGGAAAAAAAAATAGTAAAAAAATAACAAGAGCTTCCCAAACCCAAACCCCAAACCAAAACGAAACCCCAAAAGCTGAGAGAATCCCTATTGTGGTGTATGGAAGATACGGCTATAGCAACTCCCTACACACACACTGTTTGAGTTATGTAAGGTATGAAATATGTACAGGGATGTGGCTATGTGATAGCCTTAACCATGCGGACATGGCCATGGGCTTACATGTCATGTCAATTTTTGGTCATAGAGACGCAAACAAAGTAGAGAATTCAACTTGTGTTTCTTTCTTTTTGGGATCTGTTCAGTTTATATACTCAAGCTTGACTTGGCTGTGGCTAGGATATGGATGTGAAAAACAGCAAGTTTCTCTAGTGTAAACTATGGTCATGTTTGTTCGTAGCAGATGTGGCTATGTAAGGAGATTGATCGTCCTGCCGCCTGAGCCTGACATGCCAGGATGATGATGCTATGTACTAGGACTAGGACCAACGAGGAGGACATACAGTACGCCACATAGTAGGTACTCCATAATGCCATTGTCAGTACAGAGGTAGACAGAGTCTCCAAGTCCCAGTTCCATCCTATTATATCAAAATCAAAGAAAGATAATATACATCCTCCGTTTACTTTTTTTTAATATCATTTTTTTTCCTCCTTATCAATGTTCAAAGTTCAAAGTAGGATATCTACATTTTTTTCAAGTGTGTATAGTAGTCATACGTACGTTCACATCAACTGAAAAAGTTCCATATAAAAACAAACTATTGAAGATTTGGAAAAGAAAGCAAGCCTAATATTTGAATACTTTGAAAAACTTTTTAAAAGAAATATTTTTCTACAATGCAATTAAATTTATGAAAATGATAAAATAAGTATGATTTGTGCACATTTAAAAATGCTTGCAAATAATACTATATTATTATTAAAAATAATCAGTTTCCGTTTGACTAATTACGGAAACACGGTTTAGCTATTTTGAAAATAGAAAATCACATCTATCTACCTAAATGAAGCAAAATTTTACAAAATTCCATGTTCTCAAGTCAGGCTTAAATATTTTTTAAAGGTTTTCGGATAATACAAATAGTAATAATAAAAATTATTTCATAAAAAGTTTAGATAGAAGTTTTTATTGCAAAAAAGTTTAAAAAAAAACACGTCTTTAAGAAATCGCAAACGAAATTACCTACTTACAGATAGAACGCTTTAAGTTTAGAAGTACGCTTCAAATGATGATATCATATTTTGAATCAAGTCTGAGGATGGCAATTGAGGATGATATGTAGGTAATCCACTAGACAAAACTCGTGTACTGGTGCTCATATAGATCCTGGTTGGTGGTATTGGTGAGAGCGGGGCACGGGACTGGAGGAGTATTTTGTGCACAGGGAGCACCATCATATGAGAGAGCCAGCAGAGCTGGAGGCAGGATTTTGGTTCCTTCAAACGCAAACGGAAGGACAAAAAACATGTGGTCTGGATTTTCATTCTGCAATTCCGAACCCAAATCCAATAGAGCCACAAGATATGTACGTAGGGATGTAGCTATATATGTACGATCATCAATATCCTGTAAAGAGACTAAAGTCTAAAAAGTGTTGGCACACCAGAACCCGAGTCAAAGCGAAACCAAGGCATGCCTCTGTCATCCTCACACCAAAGTATTGATTCCATTCACTTCAAGTAGATACATGGCTAACAATAATGCTCAATAGCTCAATGTACACACACACACACACGCACATTACATTACATGACCATGGCCCTGCTGCCTGATGGTCTGGTTCTGGTCTTCTTCTGGTACAGTATAATACTACTGTACTGGTGCTGGACAGCTTGTTGTTGGGATTGAAGTACCTACCACACAGACTTAAACCACACCACAAAAATACACTGCTACACGCTATACAACAGCCATCAACTCCTATAATCCCAATCCAAAATCCGAATCTAACTTGATAGATTGTAAATCCAGTGAAAATGTTCCCTCTATTGACTGACTCGGTCGGGTTGAATCGTTGACGGTGATCTAGCTCCAGAGTCCAGAGCCAAAGTCAGAGCCAGAGCCAGATCCAGGTGATCTGATTCCGGTATCAACCACAGATTAAACACAACTACAAGGGGAGAGATAGCGGAGGAAATGCATTGACTGAACACAAACCAAAGGGAATGGGAACGTCAACGTCAACAAGGGAAAGGAGACAGGGCAGGCTTTGAGGGAGAGAGAGAGAGAGAGAGTTTCAAAGTCTAGATTTCTAGATGTTGTTGATCGTTTTGGTTGATTTTGATGTTGATGGTTCTCGTTTTCGTTCATTATTCCGTGTACGATTGTCCTCCTTCCCCTCTAGACTTCAATATCGACATCGCCATCACCATTCTTTCTCTCTTCCGTATTTGCTATCCCAATTAATTCATAGGCACAACCACGTTCTTGATTCGTCCTTCCCCTTTTCTCCCTCTCTCTCTCTCTCTATCTCGCTCTCGTAAATTAGTACATCGCTCCGCAAGCAAAATCCCAATCCAAAACCCAAAAGCTGAACTTCAAATCTGCTATGATATCTGATCCTGTTGACACAATCAAGATGGGCAAATTAATATTATCAAAGTCAAGTCACAAGTTGCTTATACACACACCTATACGAATGCCCCATTAAAAATTACACAAAATTTCAAAACTTCCCGTCCTACAATTAAAATTCAACTGTGTGTCAAAGTCAAAATCAGAAGACGGGAAGATTAGAGAATTATACACATACATATAATATACATTTCACTATATATTGGAAATTAGGATTGATGTCTATACTGTCTACATGGGGCCACCGCAAGGAAAACAGAAAACGTTAAATAAAAGGCATGAGCTGCTGTTTACATAGTGTAGATAGATTCAAATCCTATGTGTTTACAGTGTAGGTGTGGTCGTATTCGGATATTATATGTAATTCCTGTACAAACCCCTGTAATGTAATAAAGTAATACACTATATATATTGGTGGGATGGATTTTATTTTATTAAACATTTATAATGTATTCTCATCCTCCACTTCCGTTTCCGTTCCCCAGTTGCCAGGATCCCCACACAGTGCCAGAGCCAGTGCCAGAGCCAGAGTTCCTCCGACCTCAGTACTATTTAATATTATTTACCACGACGCGACGACCATATCAAACCTTTTATAGAATTAATATTGAATGAATTGTGTGTGTGTGTGTGTGTGTGTGTGTGTGTGTGCGTATTAAGTAAGACATATGGTAATGGTATTTATATACGTACAGAGGCTCAGGGTCGCTGCGGTTTCCTTTGCTTTCCCCCTTTGTTTTAGCTTGGTTTTGGTTTTGAGAGATTCCTGGGAGTGGTGATGGTGGTTCATTTTGCACAATTACAATTTCACAGCCATGCCATCATCTCTCATTAGACTCCGATCCGATCCATGCTCATGAAAATATGAAAACAAATTATGTATACGAATTACAAATTATATAACATGTACTCTCACTCTGCTCCACTCTACACGTCATACTACACATATTATTATACAATGAATAAACTATAAACCAAAGTCAAGACGGATTAGCATCAGAATTAGGAATAAACATGAAAGAAAATTCAAAAGCAACGATGGGCTTTTCCCTTCCTTCTGCCTTGCATCAATGTTGTAGTATACACTGTTTATATAGTACAAAATAAAGCCAAGTTAAAGTTAAGTTTGAGGATATTATCTGGTTCTGGTTCTGGTAGTTGGTACTGGTGCACTTACACAGAAATGTATAGGTACCTCCTTCAACTACTACCGACACACATAATTACTACGTAGGAATATATTATAGAATGTAGGCATAATGTACATGATTTGTTTCGTGTAAAAATAAACAGTGATTAATGCTGAAAACGTTCCAGGCTTTTCACAGAATGACGTAATAGGAATTGGAATCGGAATAGGAAATCATCATCATTATCACCATTACCCTCATCATAATTTGACCTTATAATAAATAGAAACAGAGAGAAACCTCGTGAGTGACTGACATATGACATGTAGGGATTGGAATTTTACTATGTACGAAAAGTGTAATTTGAACTCTATACAGCTATAATACTTGCACTCTATTCTATGGACTCCAACATTACATACATAGTGCGGACATGATGGCACTTGCACTGTTTTTTTCCCTCGTTCTACTTGGTTTGGCTTTCCTCGACAGTTTTGCTAGTTCTGGCTCTGGCTCTAGTACTGTGGCTGTGGCAAGTGCGGCATATAGCCCTATTTAGTATTTATATTTGTACAATATAATTACCCATATAATGGTAATCGTACCAGTAAAATAACACTGATAACGTGTATACTCTAGTCATAGTCGTGCAGTACGGATACAGAGTTGAGCAGAGATATATAGACGAAAGAATGCATTATTTGAAATCAAAATGTTTACACTTGCTAGTTTGCTACATCAGCAGCAGCAGCAGCAGTGTTTTTCTTTCCTCGTTGCTCCAATTACTACTGCTACAACCATGTAGAGCCTAGAGAAGAACCAAACCAAAGCTAACATAATAGTGTACCCAGGACGGCATGTATGATAAGTATGGTATGTTATTATTATTATTACTACTACTATTACTACTACTATACACCACACAAATGACATTGATACACTTCACTAAGGAGTTTGACGAGGCAGATAATTCCAACAGAGAACTACAGATGAGACGCGGGGAGAGACTGGCTTCATACATCTGTATGATATGATTACCACCATCACCACGGCACGGCACGGCACGGCTCGGCTCGGCTCCCAGCCTGATATTACTACTACTACTACGTAACCTACCTACTTACTTATGTACACACACACATACCAATTTGTAGAGATGTAGAGAGTTGGAGAGGAAGCGAAATCACAATTCACAATCACGCTTTTGCCTCTCTGCCTCTCATCTCTCTCTCTCGGAGTTATCTTCTCTCCACTGTGGTAGACTGTAGACAGTGATAAAAGCCAAAGCTTTAAAACTTAAGCCTAGCAAGAGCGTCAGCCTGCCAACTGGAAAAATATATCTGTGTACAGATATATACTAGAGATAATTATTATATATAACAAAATCCTATATGACTATACCTCCTATATTTAAACATATAGTTTATATAGCTCAAATTCGAGTTATTTATACAACCTATTGCCCATTGCCCTTGTTTCAATTTCACATTCTCATTTGTCTCTCACAGTCAGTCAGTTAGTCCGTGCATTAGTATAGAGAGAGAGAGAGAGAGAGAGAGAGAGAGAGAGAGAGAGAGAGAGAGAAAAGTCAAAGCGCGTGGCGGTGGTCAAGTGAGTGTGGGGGAGTCCAAACTAACACACACGAAAAAAAATAACAAATGAAAACTGAGCTGATTCTGCTGACTTGGGCTGAATTGACATTTACTAAAAATTACTACATACGCATTATTCAAGACTATATTATACGCACTGCAATATAGGGATGACGAGAGGACGGATACTCGATACTCTACTTTGCATTACAGATAGTAGTTTCATCGGCTCTCGGCTATTCGGCACTACATAACATTGTAATAATTGCTTAATGAGTCAAGGAACAATAATTAAAATCTACACACACACACACACACACACACATAGATACACTAAACATCCCGCAGAGATGGAGACCCATTCAAATTTCAAATTTACAATTTGAAATTCACACAAAAAAAAACTTTCTAAAACAAATAAGTTAATAAGTAGCAGTAGGGAGGTTGGAGTGTAGGAACATGGTTTGAAGGAGCATTATTGTGTCGTAAATAATGTCAACAGTCAGTCAACAATAATGCGTGCCTTCCAAAAAGGCTTTTGTGACTTGTGTTGTGATTGCTAATTCAGAGTCCATTTCCAATTCCAATTCCAATTCCAATACAGCAGAGAACTTCACCAATATAGACACATAGAGATGAGAGTCAATATACATATGCGACAAGTCGTCGGCATGGAGAGAGGTTAATTATTTGTTCTGCTGCAGCCTCTTTGACTTTGATGTTTTCCCTTTCCATATAGTTCCGTGGAATAATGCAGAGGATCTCTATGTGTACAGAATAGAATAGAATGGGAACATGACGCATTTAAATTAGATAATTCGTTTTGCAATATATTTTAAATTCAACCTCCATTTCATGTATAGATAAGCAATCCCACCCATTAATACAGAAGTCCCTACTACTACCAGACTACCACTACTACTACTACTACTACGTACTATATATGAACATGCAATTTCTGTGTAGTATTCCTCCACACCGTGTAATGCGGTGTTCAATGTATAATTAAAATTACCACTACAACTACTATCACTACCTCCCCTCTTGAACCGAACCATATACACTACACACTGTATATGTATGATAATTATATTATTTTATATGCTCACGCTAATGTTGGGGAGTGGAGATAGGAAGGAGTGCTAGTGCTAACTTTAGGCTTCATATTTTAATTCAAATTCAGCAACCAAAACCCCAACCAAAGTCAGACCAAGCCAGGATCTCCGACCAGAGAGAGAAGTATAATCAGAATCAGAACCAGAACCAGACTAGACCGGACCAGATCACCCTCATCATCATCATCTTCTCCTTCTTCTGTTTATTGTAAGTCACAAGTTGAAGTTGAAGTCAGAGTGTGAGTTTCAAATATGTGAAAATATAATATCATATACTTAGATGTACACCAGTATCAGTACCAGTAAAAAAAGATATTCAAAGTCAAAATAGTAAAAAAGGGAAATAGTTTGATGAAGGATGAAACAACAGAGAGACGAGAAGAGAAACAGAGAAAAGAAAAATAAGAAGAGAATATGAGTCGCGTCTGCCGTCTGTCTCTCTCTTGGTTTGGGCTCGTAGCTCATTCCAATTCTGCATTCTGGTTTTCTGGTTCTGTTCTGGGGATGATGATGAGTGTGCGTGCACTTGAAATTATTATCAGCTTCCTACTCTTCATCTCCATCCATATAGCATTTACACTCCATGGAAATTTAAATCAGTCCTAAGTACCTATACACAGTCAACAAACCCGGTCCGTGGCCGAGGGGTGGGAATCCACCGTCCTCGATAAGTCTAGTTTTCCTTTTGGTTGGCTTGACTGAACACGCCGGGGTAGCCGATCTTTCCTTTCCGATGGGAATAGAAAATAAGTTGATAGGCTTGGCTGAGGAGTTGGGTCTGAGCGGCGGAGTGAGCTACTAAGCGGGCTAGTGTGTACAATTACAGATATGCGGAAATGTTTACATCTCCAGTGGCATAGGTAATTGGCTTAAACGGAGTCTTGCGAGATTTCGGCTTCCCTGCGTACTTCGGTATAGTAAGCAACAAATTCGTTCGTCTCTCTCTCTACACTCTGAAGCTCAAGTACCAGCTATTTTCGAATACCGTCACACGTGATTGGAACTGTCGGTGGGTGACGGGACAGACAGTACCATTCTCAGCTGAGCATGAAGAACTCGGCTGGTTTGGATGTAATACTGTTTGTTTCGTTCCCTCCACTCAGTGGGAAAATGTTCTGACCATCTGGAGTAGTCCAGTATAATCTATGCTTCTCAAAAATGGGCGGCCGTTACTTAGGCACCGAATACAATTTCTCTTAAATATAGTAAGACTGAGCACTGCATTATAGTGGTCCTGTGATTTCATCACTTGATCCACCCTGCAAGCTCATAGAGCAAATGAGTATGAGAAAACAGTGGACCATAGGCAATGCCTGAATGTCATAAGCTGTATAAATACTACATACATATACACAGTCAACAGTAATAGAATTAGATACATTATGCATATAGTAGTTTATAATACAGATATAGGTGTGGACTACTATGACATTTCAAGCCAGCCAAAACGATAACCAAAAAAAAAACTTATGGCTATACTCTGCATTTTTTTTTATGGTTTTGTAAAGTTAGATTTTATTTTCTTCTTTTATACACTGCATTGCACTATTGTCAGTCAGTGAGTGGTAACGTTGAGTTAACTTTTACACTTGCTTATAGTTCTTATAGTGCAGATTACAAAATATGTATATCAGTAATATACCATGTGAAGTTTAAATTTGCACATCACGACTGAAGAAGGAACATTCTAAATATTTAGTTGATTTTTAAAAATTATCAAGGACTACATCGACGATGTGTTTGCACTACGCCCTGTTGCAAAAAATAGAAAAAAAATCATTACTTCTGCAAAAGTGATAATTTTTATATTTTGAAAAGGTAAAATGTGACGAAAATTGAAGTTAAAAAAATATACTACACGCCTCGAAAATTTCGAGAGGGTGGTATTTTATCTTCAATAACAATGCAAAAACTGTATCTACAAGCTAAATCCAACCATGTGGGACTGTGATGATCATGATTATATCATCATAATGATAATTCCAAGTTAAGTTATACTATAGCCACAAAGCATAGTTACAGACCAAAGACAAAACTACAGACGCTTTAGGATTGTTCACGCTTATATTCATAATATTACATGGTATTTTACCTATTTGCACATTATACACTCATATATAATACAATGGATATTCTTTATCACCATCACCACATAACCAAAGCTAAAATGAAAAGGAAACATACAGACAGTGTGTAGCTATAAATAAGTAAATTAAAGGAAAACATAAGGATTCGAACATGATAGCAGCAACTTAAAACTTAAAAGGAAAACTAACCAAGACCAAAGACCATATAATAATATATAGCCATGTTATTCCTAGTAATGTAATGTGTAGGAGATATACAATATAATTATAAATACAAGCACGGTATAATATAGTCTGCAATGCTGCAAATGAAATTTGAAAACCAGTACGGATCTTCAGGCTGGCTCTGGATTTTCTAGTATTATTACAGGTAGAGATGAGGCACAGAGACAAAATCTAATGGAATATGATACTATTTTGCCGTGTGCTACCCACATTATAGTTTCTCACCACAACTTATTCATACTATATATATGTATCGCTTCATTTATTTATAAATACATAATATGATTTTATATATGTACTCACCCGGTCTTTTGGCTACAGTTTTATGCGTTCATTTAGTGTACACGTTAATACAAATTGAGAACTTTGGCGCTATCTTATGCAATCTATTATTCCACCTACCTACGACTACACTTTACGAACCAAAATAAACCCACTAACGATATAATGTTATGTAATGCTGAAGGCACTATGTATAAGTATTTTTTACCTGCAAGCTAAAACAATGAAGGTACTTACTTACGATTAGTTAAAGTACGCGCTCAGTCAGAGACTCTGATGTGACTATATTGTTTGTATTGTGTAAAGCGTAAAATAGATTTTGACTCATTTTATAATTTAACCTTGTATGGTGATAGTCATTCTATTTTCCTCTCGTATGATTACGATCTAAAACAGTGGATAATACAGTAATTACAATTTTACACTTGCTAAATTAAATACAGATGATTTATCTTTACCATTTCCATTTAAGGAAAAGCTTGTATTTTTTTAGATTATTAATTGCACCCATTTGCATTTATCTATGGATAATTTTCTTCCCTCGTATAACTTCCCTATAGCTACTCCCATGATGGGGTTCTGCCTGCCTGCCTGGTGGGATGAAATAAAAGCAGTGTTATTGTTATGTATGTCGTGTGGGGGTTACAATACTGAAGTTTTGAGAATTTAACATGTGTGCAGAAAAACGGGGTGAAGCTTATTTTAGAATGAGTTAAGGGGAGTATTTAATTAAATCTAACGTGACTGTGACATTGATCTCCCTCGGCCTCGGGAAAAGTACCTACGTGGTAATGATAATGAAAATATATCTTTTCTCTTTGTCTTAAATTACATATCATTTAGAAAATTATTATAACTCAAAATTCAACACTTTTTTTTAAAACTTGTTTGATATCATATCTTATTTGCTATTTCTTAAATAGGTAGTTGTAGGATGATTGTATGATGCCATTTGTGTTATGTTAAAAAGATAGGAAAGTAATTTACAGTTATGCTAAGGTAATTTCCCACAACCACAATTTAAATTCAAAGTTCACATAGCATTGCCATACTGCAATAATAATAAGCATGACTGCATTTTTCATTGCACTCTCATAGTTCAAATCAATTTATGCAATTTAGTTAAATTAAAATGCAAATTTTAAGCAATGCAGCAAATGCAAACTTCAGAGACGCTTAAGTAATGTAGTAAAGTGTTATAGAACACAAAACATAAACAAATGAGATCATAATAAACCACCAATGTACAATGGTTTTAGAATAACAACAACTACATGTAATATTTCATATAAAGAGGGCCTATTGTACCACAATTGAATATTTTATAGTCCACTTGTCTACTATACAGTCTAAGGCAAATAGAGATTCAAAGGCATATTATGCAGACAGGCATTTAATTGTACACACCATTATATTAGATTTTACAATATAGGGGAAGGAACACTGATATGAGTGCGGGCGGATGGATATAATTATAAGTAATGGGGTTTTGTGGTGTGAGATGGGCAATTGGATGGAGTATATAGCGCATGGTTTGGCTTTGGCGTCGAATTTGACACTTAATTATTTTTTCCATTAAATATAATCATAATTTTTCATACGAGGATGACGATTATAAATGTAAATTACGTACAACACAAATAGCGCGACTCTGCTATTAAATCGAAATCATGCTCTATACAAATTACAAAATAAACGTTAGCAATAAAATACATCAGAGATAATAGAGATGAGATTCTGTATCTGCTAGTCAATAGAACTATACACAGCCGGAATGGGAAATATGAAGAACAAACCTAATAATAATCATAACTATGTACAGAACATAGGTAAAACTATTGTTTTTATGTACAGCGTAATCGTGTAGGACAGTTGAGCTATAAGTTAAGGGTTAATATTATTCGCTCAGTGATTTTACTTTTAACTGCAGTGCAACTATTTTAAAACTTCAGTGAAATTCCTTGTATTATAAGTACTTGTATTAGCAATTATTTTATTCTGCAGTGAAGGCCTTCAGTGACTCAAACACGAATTCTTTTATTTGTCAGTGATATTTACTTCACATGATATTATTTTAATTGTCAGTGATATTTACTTGTCATGATATTATTTTAATCGTCAGTGGAATTAATTGTAAAATAAAAAGAAGTGAAAATAACTATGTACAGTCAGGGACGGAAACATTTACATAAATATACATATTTCTACAACATTTAATTATTGGCTTGAGAACTGCTAGCCTGTGATTGTTCCTTTGACCTTGCGGAACTGACTTTGGCGGGTCTTCCACGCTTTGGTTTACCACTTAGTGGAACATCTATTGCATTGTTAGGAAAGGAATGCAGGTTATTGTAAACAGCTAATCCATAGATATGCTTGCAAGTAAGTTTTTCTTGGTAGCAGACGCAAGAACAGGAAGACATCAGCCAGTCTTCAAAATGGAGATATATTTTGTGGAACGAAAAGAAATTCTCTTTGAATGTTTTGAAATGTTTCCAAAGCCCGCTTTTTCATGTGTATCACACCGCTACTCATACTGTTACTTAATTTAGCTAACACAGTTCAAAACAACAACCACAAACGGCTACACAACTCAACTGAACGACTCCAACTCCTCTGCTATACAGAGGAAGATAAAGCTTACCTTATCAGCTCCTGACGTCATTCAAAAATATAAATAATTTTCCTTCCACCAAGTCCGACCCTGAACTCATAATTCAATTATCCTAATTTTTTGGTTTGTCAGATAAAATAAGCATAGGTAAATAAATTGTGTCTAAATATATGACTGCAAGAAAAAAGTATGTACATGAAGTAATTTCACTGCATATAATTTGAATAATGACTGCATATACAAGTAAATTCAAATTAGGTATTTCCACTCCATTTAAGAGTATTTCACTGAAGCCTTAAAATACCACCCTTAAGTTAGCACTTAACGACCCCGACCTTCAGTATATCATTTAGATTTTTCATTTTTATGCTTGAAAAATAAAATGTATAAAAAAAGTCTTAAAATAATAATAGTAATAATATGGTGTGTAGTGTAAATCTAATCTAATCTAATCCAATCCACATTGTTAAATCGTGCATTCCTAATTATATTATGACTGTGTAGTAGTAGTAGAATGTACTGAGGCTGCGAAAGTTCTGAAAAATATTGCATACAGATATAAAGTAGCAGCTGCAAAATATTAACATTAACCCAGTATATTAAAATGTGTGAATAGGAATACGCGACCACGACATGTGTTCTTATGTAACTGTATACATATATATCTATACGTAAGGTTACGAGCAGATAGCTACATTGATTAATTTAATTTAAACATACTTGCTTAGGCAATCCATTGCAGTAGTGGTGAGCAATTCAATTCAATTTCAATTTTGAATTCGTTCATATTATATATTATACAAAAAACAAAATTCATTCCTCTCTGTAAATTCATTTTCGCTTTTTTCTTTCCTCGATATCGCAGTGCACATACATATATTACACAACAGTCATATTGTCGAAATTGTGGGTGCACTTAAATTTGAGATTTGCGATTCGTAAATTTTAACTAGTGTTTTCTGTCTTTCAAAGACACTCCTTGATTTACCAAAGGTGTGCTCGAACTTACAGGCAGATCATCATCATCATCGTCGTCGTCGACAGTCGACAGTCAAGAGTAACAGTACAGTGGGAGGTTGTTAGCTCTAGCTTTGGTTTTCACGACGATTATGATTACATATTGTATTTTTATATTTAAGGATTAGCAAATGAACTTCATGTTAATCTATGGATGGCAAAGGACAGGGAAAAATTAACAGCAATAGTTCATGCCTGTCCATGTCCATGTAGCTCTCTGCATACTATATCAGCATTAGAGTCCAGTATATTTCAGTATATTGTCATGTCTGTATGGTACCTCCGCCAATACTGATACAAAAAGCATTAGATATTAGATTACATTACATTTGCATTCGAGATTTGAGATAGTATCACACACACACACACACCACAAATGACTAAGCTATGACTTTGATAATGGAGTATCAGTCAAGATAATATCTGTAATCATAATCATACACTATCTACTTCTACTTCGTCGAAATAAATGGCTCACGGCATAACATACGAGATTTGGTTTTTGCAAAACGCAAGAACAACTTGAACGTACACGGCAACATAGGACTGAAGATACAAAATTCAGTGAACAATTTTTTTTTACATATAGGGAGTAAAAGTGGAGAATCTCCTGCGTATTTCGTGTAAGGTTAAAGCATGAAAGCGGAAAATGAAAGATCAACCATATGAGACTACCTATAATTAATTATGTTGTGTATCATTAACATACATAAATAGAGTGGCGTCCGTCGCCTAAGCTCCTAAGTATGTGATTAACGTTTGAAATCATATTATTATCCTATCATAATTTGCGTCGTTGTCATTTATTCTCGCCCTCCTCTCCAATATTATACTCATCTCCCTCTCACACAGCACAGTCTGTCCTGTGTGTACCGCTGTGTAGCAATATGGATTGCAATGGTTACATTGCGGTTTGGTTGGTTCCTTATGCATGCATTCCTAGATAGATCACAGACAGACACTGTCACAGGATTCTCCTGAATCGGATCACTCTGATATCTGTATAGTAATAATACTGTTGCTAATACTTTTTATCCATCTCTGCCTGCTCATGACTAGGATTCCTGTCTACAGCCTGTTTCCAATATGTAAAACCTAAAAAACAATGTATACTCACAATCCATATATACACGGAAACTTGTTATAATTATAGATTAGAAGTCACTATTATACCTTCATATTATTATTATTACTAAGGTGTATACTATAATCTCACTCTATAAGTTTTACATATATATATACATTGGAGCTGTTACACACTCTTTACTTTTGCACTTATATAGAAAATCATTTCATTTTCATCGCTTTTACTCTTAAGGCAATCTAAAATTCTGTTCTGTCTAAATATCTCTGCGGTTTGGTCTAACTTGGAAATGGAATTTGGAATCCTTGGGTGCTTTGTGTGATGTGATGATCATCTGTCTGATGTTGTTGTTGTTGTTAGGTTGTTCGCTCCATTTCATGCATGTACTGTCGACAAATACGATGACGATGCGACGTAGAGTCCTAGGATGATCATGTTACTCATTCTAATCCTTCCTAGTAGACTCCTGTTCCTGTCCTGCCCTGCTGAGGAGTAGTTGTTGTAGTTGAGGACTTTGTATATGTATAGCTGTATGCATGTGGTAGTGGTAGTTGTTAGTAGTTAGTTGTTCAACTGTGGGATGTTGGTCTTGGTAGTAACTGGGATTACCATCACCATCTCTCTACACATTAATATTAATATTATTATTGCTATCATTATTCTCGACATAAACTTGAAACTTTGACCATAATCGTAATAATAAAAATAATCATAATAATCACGTAGTCCAAGTGGTGGTGTTTAAGCATGTATAATAATCTTATAAATACCTCCCATAAGTAGGTGAGTATCTTTCTGACTATATAGTGAGACACTGTCAAATCATCATGGCAAGAAGACGCAGGGTTGTGTTTGTCGTAAAGTCTTCAAGTTGTAGTTGGCAGTGGACTCGGGCTGAGGCTGAACTTACACTGAACTAAATAAATTTTCGAGACTATTCACTATACTATGAATCTTCTCCCAAGTTGTACGTTGAGAACCTATGTGTACAGAATCCAGTCAACATACATTTAATATAAGATAAAGACATGGAATTGAACTGTCTATGACTGCTATGGGACTGGAAGAGGAATCTACAGATATAAATCTGCTGATGATCATGATCATAATCTCATCATTCATATAATCATAATCACATGCTGTAGCTTGATCTTGATCTGATTTGTCGATTGTAAGCTGGAATAAAAAGCTGGGCTATAACGTAAAGTAGATGTCGGATTAAACTGGCAATACTACCTCTTTTTTCTCGTAGTATAATATATGAAAGCTGTTTGGATTTGAATTTGGCTGTTAACATGGCCTAGCCCGAAGGATCTTGAATTCGTATTCGAAATCTCTCGAGATGGAATAGTTTCAACTTTTGAATTTTGAACAATATTAACTAACGATTCATGAGTATATTTCTTATCTCCTCAGTTCATCATCTGTGGGTGGACAGAGACAGGAAATAGAATAAAAATCAAATCCCTGGCCTAGTCCTGTCTGTCTGCTCCACCACGATGAGACCAAAAAGGTAAAAGGAAAGAAATATCACAATTTTAAATTGCACTTCAAAACAGTCAAAAAGTAATGAAGTAAGTCTCAATCTTAAGTATATAATCACTAAAAACTGAGGAAATTATAACATGTGCTACCTATAGTATTAAGTGGAGATGTATTTAATATATTATGTGTAAACTTTTAACTGGCTATAGTTATATACACACTATATACATATGCATCCACTACAAGATAATTATTAGGTTGTCAATTTCCACCGTCCCCATCCCTTGTTCATAATGTCAAGCCCACACGATGAATCATCAACCAAACCATAGTACCAACAACAATAATAACTTTAACGAGAAAAGATAATAGGGCATCAGCATACAACTTGACACTTGCAAATCCTAAAAATATGTATCATTGAGACATTAAGAAGCAAAACATTTGACATTAAAATAATGTTATATTGTAATCACAATCTTCATCTCAATATTATTTATGAATATCGGATGTACATCCATAGAACTAAAATGGACAGTGCAGTACAGTCCATAGCAACTTTTAACTACATTTTAATGCATAATGAATAAGTCATTCAAACAAAATATGTACTTACTATATGAACCAAGAAAGCAAAATCAAAAGTCAAGAACACTTACTACATTTGAATTTTTTACAGCAACAACAGGCAGTCCACTCAAAACATAACATAACAAGTGAGAAGCTGAGTTCCCGAGTTTAATTTCAGTTGCGAGTCAGTGATATTAGCATTTGTATAGACAGCCGATCTTGGCTTAGCCCATCCGTGGTCCTTCATTCGTCTTGGAAATCGAAGCTTAGAAACTTGGAACATCCAACGATCCCCATAACATCCAACAACCTCGTCATCACATTCTTACTTTAATTCCAACGGAATGAGGATGTAAATGCATGTCAGATCAGATCAGAGATTAACTTAGCCCAGTCATTGAACAGTGAAGCACACAGCTAATGACCCACCAAAAGAAACTGAAAACAATATGAGATAAATAAAAAAAACACGGGTCACAATAAGTTAGTTACAGTCAAGAGCCATACCACAAGTAAGTTTGAGTAGATGATGGCTAAAATGCTAAACTTAGTTCTCCATTCAAATAATAATACTCAGGGGAACATATATCTATCCTTAAAAAGGAATCGAGGAAGACACGACTGACTCTCAACAAAATGTCATATTATTTAGTATATGTATATCTCCACCTTTAAGAATAAATACCTCAGAGGAAAAAATACACACACATAGCTTAGGCAGTGACTACAAAAATAACAAACTGCAACACACAAACAACAATGCCCATTCACATAAAGTTAAAGTAGGTATTTTGTATTTTTTTTAAACATTTAACTACACCCTCAAATACTGACAACTGACTCGAATGAGACAATAATAGTAATACTCATAATGTAACTCAATAATTAGTGCTTTAATTTTAAACTATTTAAAACAGATGATGAGCATGATTCGGAATACCGATGAACCGATGCAATCCAGTTGTGTGAGTCCAGGCAGGCAGGAGGAGAACCACAACCACTGTAGTTAGTACATATAATACTAGTCTATTAAGTTAAAAATGTAGTTAGTGCAATTCGTTCGTAGTTCACAAAAAACAAAGTATGTAACTAAAAAGTACTAGTCAGTAAAGTAATAACAGTGTTTGTAAAAGTAAAACGTTGGCAACAGGCTACAAGCTTGTTCGACGTTCGCTCTAACTAAAAGAAAAAAAATAAGGTACATACTACATTATAGCAAAAGAGCCAGCACCACCACACAACATCTGACATAGCATCGTATTATTCAGTGAGTGAAAAATACGACGCGACGTGAGGACGAACACGAGGATCTCTCTCTCACTCCAATGGTATCCAAAGCCCAAGTCATGTACATACTCTATCTCCAATGTAATCCTATGCACTCGAGTGCAATGTAAAGTCAATGGGATGGATGATGATGAGTGAGTAGGAATCGCAACTGAAAAACTAAAATGCTTCAGGCTCTCAACGTTATTCCTTGATTCCTTTTAGACCAGCCACGACGATCAAAGTCAGCTCAGTTTTCATTTTACGCTCCTATTACGTTCAACACTGCGAGGCACAGACAGAAAGACAGCGGATAGATAAAAAAAGTTCATTTGTCGAGTTTCTCGTTTTGGAACTTTCCCGATTTCCTCTATATACAACGAACTGGTAACTCCCGCTCCGGTGATTTTCTCTCTCCGTTTTTTTTTCAACACAATTTTTTTTTTGTTACATGACTTTGGCCAGTCGTATAAAAAAAGAGTGAAACTCAATCACTGATCATCTATTCCCTATTCACCATCAACCATTCATTGACAGCTGATTTCAACATTTTATTTCCCTTTTCAACGATTCGGATTTCAGTCGGATTGAAGAGTGTTTTTTTTACATCAGTCAGTCAGTGCTTTATATTCACCGATTTTACTATTTGTGCATTTGATTTTTTTTCTACGTTGATTGGTACTCTTGTTTTCTTAAAAGTTAGTCTATCTTTTTCACTGCCTTTCCGGCTTCCGGCTTTGTCTGGCCCCCTGGAGAAGTGTTCACAGCTCAGACAGTACAGATAGTCACAGTGCTCACTGTTTTTTTTTCAATTTATTGATTTTTTGATTAACTTTTGTAATTTTATCAGTTGATTTATGGAGCAGACCAGACCACAGACAGGGGGATGAAAAGAAAGGACGGATATATATATATATATATTTCTGTGTTATCAACGCGAGTTGTATTGGTATTAGGATTAATTATTGATTAAAAATCATTGAAAAACGTAATCGAATTTAATTACTATTATTATCAGTCAGTCAGTTGTCAGTGTTTCTGTTCTTTGTTTGGATTTTCAGTCAGTCGTGAATAGAATAGAGGAGATTGATTTTGGATTTTTCATTTTTCAACTTTGTAGTAGTTGTTCAACATCAACTAAATATTGTTGGGAACCTGCGGAGGCTGCGCTGGAGGCAGACCGAAACTGATACAGTCCTACGTACATATATAATAATATATTTTCAACTTTTAAAATTTGATGTTGATATGTATATATCGTATATATGACGTGTATATTTAATTATTTTTTGTGGATTGTGATTATCATCTGCAATCTTTGGTCATCTTCGTGTTAGTTGTAGCAGTGTTGTGCTACTGCAGTTGTCTATAGTGGCGTGAGATTAAGTTATTATCGTACACTTAATACTTGAGAGATGCTTTTCTTCTTCGCGTGATCAAGTTTGAACTTTGAATTTATTATCCTCAAATAAAATAGACTGTTGACGGCTGTCTTGTGGAAGGGGTTGGGATTTGGATTGAGATAAGATTGCCCCTGGACAAAAAAAAATAATAATACAATTTTCATAACAAGTTCATCTTTTACGCTGTTCATTCCTATAGTCGTATTACATTATTATTATAATGCAATAATTATAATTACAAATTAGGTCTAGGTCTACATTCAACATTCAATTAGATTATTTTAATTCCAACTTTTGATTTTGGTTTAGTTGTCAGTGTCAGTCATCGGGATTTCATGAAGCATTATTGTATGGTTGATGGTATAGTATGGTGTGGTATTAATAATGGTGAATGGAGTGTTGTTTTTCCTAGGCCCAACTACAAACTATAGCATAGTAGAATATTATATATTGACATGTCATATTTTATTTTGATATTTGAGAAGCATTTATTGAATGTAGAGTCTATAGTTGTTTGAAAGCAGAACTTATCAAAAAGAAAAGCGTGAACTCTGTATAAATTCTGAACATTTTTCATCCCATTTTCTTCTGTTTTTTTCTTCTAAACAATATTTTTATAATCCAGGAATTTGAATTTTAAATCAAATAAAATCAAATTTATTCAACAGACATCAAAGAGCTCAACTCTTGGCTTTGAATACTACTACTATATGCACTATTGCTGTAGTCAATGTTTACTAAGCTTCCAACTCAGCTGGAGCCAAAAAGGAAGGAGTGAAAAATTACCGCGTCTGGAATCTGAACAGCCAGAGAATATATTTGTGAATGATCTGACGGGAAGATCAGCCAGCAACAGAGCTCAGAGAAACGTGCACACAAATTTGGTTATCTCTGTGAGAAATACAAAACTGAAACTGACTGATTGAAAGGAACTGGAAATCGATCAAGTCAAGTGAACAAAAAAAAACTCTTCAAACTTCAAATTTGACTAGATTTTATTTTGTACACGTTCATATACGTTGCAACAGTGAAAGATTTTCTTTGTTCCTCCATCCTCATCTCTATTATAATATGTGTCCAAATAATAAGTGATCAATAATCCAAAGGATATTTTGAATAAAACATAAAACAGCTCAGTCGAAAAAAAAACATAATAATAACGAATTATTGATAATCTTGATCGTTGCCATCATTTGTCATCGTTCGTAGAGACCCGAGAGAGAAGAGTTGGTTAGTGTTACGTTTTTAAATGATGTGAAATGTTAGTGTATTCAATATTATTATGGCGATCATTTGGATTCTAGTTTTTCTTTGTGGATCCTTTGCCGAGCAGCACTTTGGTAATTTTATTTTATTATGTATCTTTTTATACTATTTTATTTTATTTTACATATACACTTTGACTGTCATTTCAAACTGTTTTAAGTGTAAGCACTGTAAGCATAAAAAAAGTAGCCATACATCCATCACCTATTTAACAATAAGATATGAATCTCCTTCAGAGGCATGATACTGATAGCCCATCAAAATCCCCCATCAAAGACTCTTCACATTATTATGGTCACTTCATTATTATAAATATTTATGGACTACGAGGACAAAAAAAATGAAAACATTTTTGAAAAAAAAACAATTTACAATCTTCTGCAATTTATTTATATATGAATGCATATTTACCAAAACAACCTGGGTACTATGCAGTATACTATACCATTACAACAATGGAATCTCTTGACAGATCTCAAATTAACCATAAAAGAAATGATTAGTTATGAAAAAATTGATTAGTTAAAAAGGTAAACTGACTGGTGAGAAGAAGTAAGGTTCCAAATTTCAATATAGCACGAGTCAGTCAGTCAGTCACTTCTCACTGTTCTCACTATTATCTCAGTATATTTCCATTCAGGATTCAGCGGATCAGTTGTGGCTGGCTGGCTGGCGCTGGTATGTCACGACCCACCAGTACCAGCACATCAGGGTTCAGACATCATTGCATTGCTTACATCTGTACTTCTCCTGTAACATCGCAGTTTAGTAGCAAAAAAAATCCAAATTCAAAAATAGTCCACACGTTTACGTTTATGTATATTATTGCAGTATCATTGTATTGCACTCGTCAGCAGACAGATTTTCGGTCAGTGCAGTACTACTATAATATAGTAGTGGAACACACATGTAGAATGTAGAGATTCTCTCAGTGTCATGTCACAATTTTTATCATATTATATGCATAATAATCATAATTACTGACTGACTCTCTACTACTGCAGACTGTCACTGTCAGTTTATTCATTTCTCAGATTCAAATTTTCTTCTTATCATTCTACAGTCTTCAGAAAGGACGTGTGTTTCCTCGTCCTCGCTCACAGTCATCTGCTCTCCCGATATCTGATTCTTACATATATAATAGAGCTGTATGTACTGCATATATTTGTGTGTATGGGAAAGACTATTACTCACTCCCATAATAATATAATACGATAATTTTCAAAACAATTCCCACGAGTTGTCATTTCAATTTCCATTTATCCATTTCCATTAGATGTGTTGTCTCAAAAAACGAATTTGAGTAGACAACGGCAACAACAACAACAACTGCAGCAGGAGCATGCAGCAGGCAGGAGCACATAGTACCCACAAAAAGAGAAGGAAAATCACAACGACACAACATGAAACTTTTTAACATTTTGTGTATGCATGTCCTATGTAACTATTAGCCATTTCGTAAAGTATAATGTCATGTTGTTCATATGTCATAATAGTAAAAGAAGAAAAAATTCTTATAATTTCCATTCCCATGTCCATGCTGTGTTCACTGCAGTGCTTGCATCGTCATTATCATGGTGTCCTCACATGCATGTTTAATGACAGTATGACATATCAATGGTAAATATTTTACATGGAGATCAGACAGAGGCTTGTTAGCTCGTGTTATACCTATGTCCTAGCACTATCATTGTAGAAATCTCATCGGTGTGTGGTAATATCAAAATATTCAAAATACAAAATTGTCCTGTCCTATGGAGAGGTATCCTATTCGTATGTTGAGTCATCTATATCTATAAGCAACTGTTTTTATCTGTATTTAGTATGTAGTTATTCGAGTATTATATTGTGTATTATGACTCCCATTCCAACTGCATGCATTTTAAAAAGTTGTGGGGAGATATTAAAGATGATATGATAATGGGATAAGGATATCAGTGTTTAATCTCTGCGTACCTCTATAGAAAATCTCTTACTGTCTCTTGTTCTTGTTTGAATGTGCTCATAATAATAATAATGGTAATAGTAACACATCTCTATGTTTTACTATCTTCTCATAATGTTCATAATGCTCATTGGGAATGGGACTGCGACTGCGACTGCAGATTGCATCTCTGTGCAATTAAATATAGTGTATATTATTATGATGTTATGACGGCTTGCTGAGTAACGACTTGCAGCATGCAGTTTTCATTGCACAGTGCACTACCGCCCTTAATATATATAATTAATTGTCTGTATTTAATTGCACAGAGCTCAAGGCAGAATTTCTATATGTGTAGTATTTAGTCTGCACTATTATTATACTTATGTACGAAACTATTCACGTACAGCAGATGAGTTATTTATAGTATATAGGAGAAGGCCAATCTTTGAGTTTGAGTCTTGAAGACTTGAAATGTTTAGTTTATGTGTATGTATATATGTATTTAGAGGAGACTTACTTACTTACTTACGAGGATATGTATCTAAATCTAAACTATCAACTATCATCATCGTCATCTGTGGTGCAATGAGAATCAGATCATGTTATTTTACTACTTATACAAGAGCTCGCTTCTTGTCCATGTCCATGAATTTACCTATGTCATTCCTGTCTTTTTTTCTGTGAATGACATATTATATACACACACAAAAGTAGTGCTGATATAGTGTTATATATGCCTTCTGCTACTATACTACTACTGCTGCTATTACTATTATTATTCTAACACAGTTTGGCACTTGTTTTTACACTGTTCCATCCTCCACTGTACTGTTCTGTCGCTTCTCTGTAGAGCTGGATTTGGATTTCCTGAGAAGAAGATGCAAGTTGCAATGCAGTATTTTTATATGTATTTCAGTGGCCCTGACTTACTATATAGTTGGCGGTTGGTGTTGGTAGTTACTGTTTAGTTTACGTTTTTACAAGTATTAGTGTAGTTAGCATGGCTCTGGCTGGCTCTAACTAAAACTTGACTTTGGCAACAACTTTTACTATACATAATATCTACAAATTAACAGAGAGGTTTATCTATCTCCCACACCCGTCACCCGACACACGAATGAATACGAATACGACGTATAAGTTGTAGTAATGGAGTATTAGTGGTATCATATCAGTAGTTTTAAATACTTATTGCATTGCGCCTTCCCTTGCATTCCATTGCATTCCACACATCATGGGAGAGTTGATGATAGTTATGCTGAATTTTCTAGAATCCTTTTATCTCCCAGCAATTAATTATCTATATGTACAATTTAAGGGATAATTATATTTGTGTTACGTATATATGTATTTTTATACTATTCAAGCTTGGAAAGTGACTTTTAAAGCTTTCAGCCGGCTGTCCCATCCCCGTCGACGTCGACCGTCGACAGTCAAGAGGAACAGTTGAGTCGACATCGCATCGTTGACGTCGTTGACGTTGACTTGTCTTGACTGCTGTCGGTCGGGCGTCGGGCCTTTTACTCCTCAGCTATGTGAAAAAAAAAGTTATTTTATCTGTTAAAAAAAGAAAAACTGTCATGCTCTCGAGTTATTTATCCATTATTTAAAAGAGAGAGATATCTGTACTCTTAGAGAAACTCACAATATTATTATAGATGTGTGTCAACATGCATTATAAATAATGGGATTTACTCCAGAAGCAGTACGAAGACTATAATATTACATTTTCATCATGTATAATTATCTACGTGTATAAAAGGGAGACTGACTCATGGTCTCTTAAATTCAAAGTGATAAGAAAAAAGAATTTAGATATTATAGAGTCAGGCTGCAGTTTGTGTGTGTGTGTGTTTGGAGGAACAGGAGTCATCGCCGTAGTGTGGTATCATGACACTTGCAGTCAGATCCTCTCACACTTTGTCTTTTTAGCTTCTCGCATTCTCGCTTTTTTAGCTTCGGCTCTCGGCATTCGGCATTCGGCATGGACATGGACATGGCTCTTGGCGCTGTACAAAATTATTATGAGACGAGAGTTGGAACAATGTTTGACTCTACATCAAAATAATAGTATGTAAATACTACATTCAAATTCATGACCATTAATGCTACTGCTGGGGAAAAAAGCCATTAATTATTTTTATTTTACAACCCACCTACCTTACATGCTTACTACCTACGTACGTAGTGAGGATCTACACACATAAAAGTAGGTACATTTATTACACAAGACAGTCGAATTCTTCTATTCTCTACACATTCTATAAACTTCTACTTGCGTACACACTTAACATCACTACTAAACTGATCCGCTGTCTGTCTCTTCTTTTCCTCTTCGACTCCTTGTCTCTCTCTCTTTCTTGTCTCCTGCCTCTTCGTCCATTCGTCCGCTCATCGTCTGTGTAAATGAGGGATGGAGAACAAAGGGAGAAATATAAAAAAAAATTATATATATATAGAGAGAGAATAAAAGCGTTCATGTGTTTTAAGCGGACGGACGAAAGGACGAGGAAAAGACGGAGACGAAAGACGAGAAAAAGGGAGGTGGATGAGGAACAAAAAAAAATCTACTCTGACTGACTATTAAAATACAGGAGAGTGGAGAGCGATATACAAAAATGAAATGAAAGAAAACAATTTTACTTCTTCTCAAAGTATAAGTAGTAATAAGAGTTTACAAATACAGAAATGTCAGTGGATGAAAGATCTCTCTCTCTCTGGGTCTGCTGGTTCTGGTTCTGGTTCGGGGTCTGTGGGAGCAGAGACTACTCTCTTGAGCATCTCCTCTGTGGAGCTTTGCAGATCCTGTAGTGAGGCAGTTTTAGACATTAAGAAAATTAAATGTTCTCAGGCTAAATAATGTACTTAAGGCTAAGTGTAAAACAGAAGATGAAGATGAAGGAAAGGGACTGTGTGTTCTTAAGGAGGCTACTGACTGAGATGGAACTACTAGAACACTAAGACTTATATATACTTAATAATATTACACTCATTTCTTTTGTAAAAGATTCTTAGATACTTAAACATTAAACACTGGGCTGAACTAAAGAAGTTGCTAAATAGTCAACAGTGGTATACCGGCACCGGCCCCGGTCCCGGTCGCTCTTCTAAGAAACTGGGATTTGTATTCGTCGGTGGTATGGTGGATAGTGGTAGTGTGAGGGAGTTTTAGTTTTAGGCTCGAAGTGTCCTGTACAGGTTTCTTCTTACGATTAGTTTGTAGGAGTGTGAGAACATAAAATAAAATAAAAGGTAAAGGCTCGCAGAGTAATTACTTACTTTGATGCAGTGCATCTCCGTAAAGGACAGCATAGAGCCTATAGAGTACATATATACAAAGATCACATAAATAAACAGGCTCAGAATTACATATAGTTTAAAAGTTAATGTAGGTAATATTTGAATACTCACCTCACTTTATAGTTCTTCGTCTTCACCTCTCTCTCTCTCTCTCTCTCAATGTTTCTGTTTCTGCTTCTATTTCAATTCCTTGGGCTGATGAATGTACGGACCCACGCGTATACATAAGTAGTACCTACTTCTACTTTATATCTGCTATACAAGTTTATCTCTGCCCAGAGACTATATTCATTCAGCGGAGACACAAACATTAGAATTTCCTATATTGAAGTTTTGTTTCAAGTTGAGTAATATCATTCCAAGGAAAAATGACATGGGAAAATTAAACAGAGAAAAGCACGCGATGTGATGTAAAAAGGTGGAGACATAAAAGTTACATAGCGTCTGTGAAGAGTCAAAATGACCCATATTCATTTTTAGCTAAAAATAAAATACAATATCTGCCAAAAAAATTAGAATATCATCTTGATCATGAAAGCAAATTAAATGTAAAAATAGATTGATTTTGGAATTTAAAAAAAACAAGTAAACAGGATATTTTGCAATTTTCAAAAATCATGTAAATAGGAAATGCTGCTTTTTTCAAAATCATGTAAGGAGATCGTTTTGCACTTTTTAAAAACATGCGAATAGAATATTTCAGATTTTTTAAAAACATGTCAGTAGATCATTTCGCACTTTAAAAAAAACATGCAAAAAGATCATTTTGCATTGTTTAAGAAACGTAAATGGAAAATTTTGCGCTTTTCAAAAAACATTTTAACGAAACATTTCGCAAACATTTTAAAAACTCGTATTTACCATTTTACGTATGTATCTCATGTACGGACTTTGCTTATTTTAAATCTAGCTTAAATTGAATAAAGGTCATTTCGATTCTTCACAGACAATGATATAGTCAAAAGGATATTGGAATTCTCCCTAGTAATGTATCTATAGTACATAATAGTAAAGCTGTAGATTTGTAAAATTAGAGAATACAGCATCCCTCTTCTACATAGGAATAATAGAAATAGGATAGGGTAGGACATAGGGCGAAAGGACTCTGACTCTTGTACTCTCTGCACTCTGCACATCCATCATAAAAACAGCTGTGAGCTCTGCATCTCACGTAGGTACTTTGCACATTATTTATCTTGGTCTTGGTTTTGGCTTCGGTTTGGACTCAGACTCAGGCTTTGTTCCTCCTTTCTTTCTGTCTGCATCTCTGCATCTCTCGTTCTTCTGTTGTTTCCTGAACTGTGTGTGTGTGTGTGTGTGTGTGTGTGTGTGGGTCTGTCTGCCTGTCTGCTCTGTAACTGCGAGTGTTGATAGATTTGAAGCTTTAGTGTGAGTTTTTTTTTCTTGTGTCATTTATTTGTAAAGACTTTGACAATGTAAATATGCCTAACCTTGTCATGTCTCGTCTCGCTATGGGCTATTATGAATTGGTGGCATGCACTATACTACGTGAGCACTCCATTGCATTGCATTGCATTGCATATTGGAGCAGACAAAGATCTTACAAACAGTGTGGAGTACACCACCACCACAATCAGAGAAGAATTCTTCTTTTGTCTTCGAATTCCAAGCTAAAATCTCTCCAGTGTGTTATTACATGAATGAATGCAGCTATTACTAGACTATAGCTGTAGGTGTCTATGTACCTACCTACCAACCTACATACATTTGGTGATCTGTGTGCTTCCTCAAGTGTGTAATTTATATTTCAATTTACAATATGCTTGTATGCAATTAAGTTTAAAAATACTTTTGAACTATAAAATGAAGAGGGAACAAAGCAAAGAGGCGAACTTTTTTTTAAAATGCTCTCACAGTACATTACACTTGTTTAGAGTGTGAAACGAGCTAAAGGTATATAGTTATAGTCACAATATAATCCCAATCACAAGCTCTATTAAACATCACTTCATTATGTACAGGTAGACGTATGTAATTAAAGTACGAATAGTATTATTTACTCTTTCAAAATTTAAAATTGATCAAGTCGAAGAATTACAACGATGTGGACGACGACGACGACGACGAAGACCGACGACCGACGAAAATGATGATGGTGATGTGATGAAGGTGCACATTTTTTAAGTTGTGCTTCAAATACCATTACTCCATTACCATTATTATTCTGAAGCAAATTGCTTTTATTTTAAATTCTAATAGGAATATAAGGGAGTAAGGCGGAAATACGTAACGTATACACATGAGGCTACAGTGTGTCTGCATATTGTGCTTCGTTCGTATGAGTCCATGGGTACATAATAATTATGTGCTGGCTGCTGATTATAATATAAATTACCTGTAATTATTACCTGTGAAGAATACCTGTGTACCCCTGCTCGTAGTCGTACTCGTACGTACTACCAGCACCATTATTGTTATGCACATACCTAGGTATATTGTCTATGCCTTGTGCAGTTTTCCTTTTCACGTTTCACAGTTCGTAGACACCAGCCCCAGTCCCAGTCTCTCCATGTACTTATGCCCATATAATTAAAATTAAATGTTCTACAAAATATAAATGTGCAAAAAAAAATATATTCAGGTTATTTATCCGGATAGTAACTCAATACTGTGGACTGTTGACTGTTTTACGGACTGTGTGGTGTTTACTTTAAATGTAATTCGAAATTCAAATGGTGGCTGGCTGGTGCTGGTGGAGCAGTGAGCTTAAGGCGTATAATATTAATATTATAATATGTATACTTATAGATATAGCATATGTAATTTAATCGTAATATGTAACTCCATATGTAAAATCCAAACCAAGCCATAGTACCAGTACCAGTACCATGCAGTATTGAGTATCTGCACACAGTATAGCTATGGGCAAATTCAAAATTCTAAATCAAATCAAAATAATTATATTGTTCACAGCTTAAGGCTTTTAAAGCATGCTGGTACTGGTACTGTATAAATACAGGACAGGAGACAGAACTATATTATACAGATAGAACCATATATAATCATAATCATATATTATAGCCTTGGGATTATTGTATGTTTAACATTGGACATTGATATTGATCCTTCATCTTGCAACATTTGACTCTTTCTAATCTTTCAAACTCTCTCGTTCAATGTTATAATATTATGTCCCTATATATTATTATGTGAGTGTAAATTGGAAATCCAAAGCGAGCATATTATTATCACATTCCACACTTCCCAGTGCTAATAAACCATTGCATATATATAACATTGACCATTGTGTAATGTTACCGTATGTATTAATTTAAAGGAGGGAGTTACATACCTGCCTGCATATTATGAACTATGGAAGTGAAAGATGAAACCGTGTAACGTATAGTAAATATTGGTATGTACCTACCTAGTAAGTAGTACGACCCTAACCTTATAAAATAATAAAAATGTATTTTAGATATATGTAGGTATGTATGTTATAGCATTGTAAATTGGATGCCCCTATCTATTCTTATCCTTTTCACCCTCTCTCGCCTTGTTTGTGTTGAACTTTATCATTATCATCCTCACATTTGATTCAGTTCAGAATCGATTGTGTAAACAAATGCATGGTGGGATGGATTTGGATGCTCTTCTTGCTAATAATAATAATGATAGTACAGTAACTCCAACAACTCAACTCAACTCACTCTCTTGATCTCATCATCCCTCACCCTCCTCTGTTTTTGTTTCTCATTTCACTCATTTGTGTGAGTAGTGACATGACATGGTGATGCGATGGCAGGACAGGGTACGACGGACGGACGGACGGACGGTACAGTACGGTACAAAAAACAATGTGTACACACGTATATGTACGAGCACACGGGTTGAGCAGTGTTCGCTTTGAGAGTGTCGACTTTGAATTGTGTTTAAGTTGCCCTCCCTTTTCCCTTGGCACTCTTGGTGTGATTAGTGTTGTGTGTTGTTGGGCTCTTTACTCTTTTCATGAAGAATTTTTTTTATCTCTATTATTTTACATTTTATGCTACAGATAGTGTTGATTAGTCCAGCCTTGAACTTTAATTTTCACCGCACACGTTTCAACCGTATACTTTTAGATTTAAGTACAAATGTACGAACACCTTCGTCATTTTTATTTTCCATTGACATGTCCACACACATACGTCATACGTCCATGCTTAAGCATTAAGCTTTTAATTGTTTAGGTATATATTGGGAGAGAGGGTGTAATGTACTGACTGTATACGAAGATTGGAATGTAAACTGCACGTTTCATGTATATTTAAAGATGTGAGTGCAAGACACATGTACAATGTATATTACATAGTATTATGTAAAATCTAAAAAAATTTTACAAAAGGATTTATTCAAGCAAGAAAATCACGTTTGGCTTGTGCAATGTATGTTCTTATGGTTCAATCATACCTTAGCAACAGTCACAACTTTTAAATATATACATGGCTTCCATTATTTTATTTTGAATTTTCCAAAAGGTTCAAAAGGAGCACTAAGGGTTGAAGCGAAAGAAAAACTATAGTGGGTGCCGTATTGTTCATACTATATAGTTATTTATTTGCATAGACGAGATAGACGTGGACATGCATAAATATGGTATTATAAGATGCTATAACGTATATGTAGATATTTTATTATCACAATCTTTGGGTATAGTTGCACTTGTTGTTCTTGTTATTATTATTTGTAGGTGGCAATCAATAGAAATTCGTAATAGGCAAACCATTGTACAATCGAAGTACAGTTCTGAAGTATTAGCAAAATCTTTGTATATGTGCATATTATAAATATTTGCCTGCGCTCTCAAATTGTTATTTGTTAAAGGCTCAGTCAGTCAGTACGTGTGTATGTGTAAATGGCTTCCTTCCTATACATACAATAATGCGACTACTTTAAAAGTTAGCATTGAACTTGAATTTTAATTTTAATTCTGAATAATTTTTTGTGGGTCTACTATTCGTGATTCTTAGTGTGTTATATAGTACCTACTAGTTAATTTAATGGTAATAGTAATAGTGGCCAGCCCTCTGCTTGCCGGGTCGGATCAAGATTGCGATTATGATATGGTTATCATATGTGATAATCATATCAGCCAAGATTCCAAGTCAGCATCAGCAAAGATTCAATATTATAATAAAAATATACAACACAATTATTCTAAGCTTCAGCTTCAGATGTGTTTAGCTATATTATTATTATTATGATTATTATAGTATGTATATACTGTATATTACATATAGTTATTGTAGTTAGTTTTAATTAAAAACATTCAAAGCATGAGCATTAGTGTCAGGTGGGCTGTTTTTAAATTGGATTTAGATTTATAAGTTGGCACACACAAAAAAATAAAGGTTTCTGCTCTACGATCACCTCCTCTTCTAACTATTAGCTTGCTACTACTATTATCGATTTTGATTTTGGTTAGGCAGTGCATAATATATGTATGAAGGCTGCTGCAGTTTATACTATGCGGATTACACCTGCCAGCAGCCCTTGCTCTGTATGTCTTCTCCTGTCGGTCAGCCTACCTGTAAGAATAAAAGATAAAAGAAATAGGAGGATATCTATATACAAAGTAGTATTCATATTTATCCTTACAATTACCATTAGCAAACAATGCTGTTTTTTTACCATTATTGTAGAAGTTAGTTTTTTTGTGTGTGTGCACTCTTAATACTAAACTTTAATGGTATCTGCACACAAGAGCTGGAGGCATTTTGTTTACTAGGTTTACTGGTGGGTAGTTTCTATAGTTCCTAGGTAAGATTGTATTTATGTTATAGTGCTTTTAGCAATTACACCATAGTACATTGGATTTTAGATTATAATATTATATATTATTATAATAGTTTTAGTTTTATAGAGTCTGTGTGAGACTGTTCTGTACTTACATAGATAAATCTAAAGGCCGCGATAAGAAGTTGCTGCTGTTGCTATGGAGCATTGTGTAATTGTGTTGTGTTTAAATTTACAATTAGCATTGTACTGTTTAGTTTCGAAAAATGCTGTGTTCATCCTCCTCGTGATTAGTATGTAGCTTCCCTTTGAATTTCCTATTTTAGTTTTGTATGTCTTTCCAAACATAGACTGAATAGTTTCTGATCAATTGGCTGGATATAGTGATTTTGTCTTTTATATTTCAATGGCGATCACTATGTACAGCCCCAGTCATAGCTGTGCTATGAAGCTATATGGGACAATGCATTAATACTGATATTAATGATGTGGCTCTGACTGCGACTATGCATATAGTATGATGTGTGTGATTTGATCTGTGCCTATGGTCGGTATCGGCGGCTGCCTTCACTTACTAGTATATTCAATATCAATGCTCCAAAGATTGCCTATTAAAGTCTAAAGATAAAAGAGCACTGCTGAGCGAGAGAGTTGACAATGAGAATGGAGAGGCCGCGATGCGGTTTGGTTGCGGCTTGTGGGTCTGGCAACCAGCATCCACTCAAGTCAGTGCAATGCATTAATGAGATTGAGGTGAATATAATCTAATTATTGTGTGTGTGTGTGTGTGTGTAGATTCCATGTTGTGTATTTGTATAATTGCTGATTTAGATATTCAAATTACTTCTCTACCTCTCACTCAGTCAGACTCCTCCTTTGATCATCTTGTCGTCTTAAGTCTTGAGTCTTGAGAAGATTCAGCGTCAGAATCAGAACCAGAACCAGCGAGCGTATAGAGGGACTTTAAGTTAGTCAGAGTAAATAACTCTCGAGAAGTGTACATATTATTATGTACTTAAAATTTAATATTATTATTATAATTATGTAAACTTGTGTAAGCAGGTACGAAGTTAAAGGTTGATGGTTAGCCTTCTTGTTCGCTATGATGATTATGGTTATGATTTTATGGTATATGGTTACTTATTATAATTATATATTCTATATGTACCTGCCTCCTATTGGAATTGGAAGTCATACTATGTAGGCACTATATTATGTACAATGCTCTGCTCTGTCCTGTCATGTCATGTAAATTTTCCTGTGAATGATAATTCAATTAATTCACTTATGTATCAAAAAACCAAGACCGAAACGAATACACAGATAAAAAAAGTACAAGCCGAAGCCAAACTATTCACAATGTATATATATATAAATTGGAAGGAAGCCTCATCTCTAATCAAATTATAATAATGTTATATTATGTGTTGTGTACATACGGTGTCAATCTTATAGTCATGTCATCACTTCAACTTTTTACGTTTTTTTTCATTCCCCTACACACACACAGTCAACAGTAGAGGTGTATCAGAACCTTTGTAGGAAAAAAGTTTATAAAAGATAGCACTTATTATGTAGTATACATACATGACATGAACATGAAAATCATCCCATTGCCAATTGCCATGATGCGCGAATGCGAGTGCACTAAAGTCAATATCATCAACAACAAAATAACAAACAGCAACAGCCAGTTTTGATTTGATATGACCTTATTAAATCTGTACAGAGATAAAATTTGTATGATGTGATAATCATGATAATGGTAAAGTTTGGACATTGTATATGTTTTCTGTATATATATAGTAAGTGTAGCTAACTAGTAAGTACGTATATAAGGGGTTCGGTCGGGTACAGAAGTATAATAAGGGAAGATGTTTTGGAATTGAATTGAGTAGCGGCATTGGTAAATACGCAGAGATAGTGCTGGGACTGACACCGACTGGTGTGTGGATAATGTGTGCTTGTGCTTTGAAGTTTCCCCTCTTGAAGTTGTGAACTCTTTTGAGTTTTGATTTTATTGAGCTTCTCAGAGATCATTTTTTTGTGTGTGTGACTTGTATAATATAACATAATATAAAATAGACGTATTGAATGAAAGTTTAAGTGTAGGAACGAGTACATATGCATATATCAGCATAAACCATTATGAATGCGAAAAAGCAATAGAGAAAGAAAGAAAAAGAAGAAGACAGCCTATTAAAATGGGAAAAGAAAAATCTAGACATTAACATTGTAGTTATAGTATTACTTTATTTAAATTTTAACTACTATACACAGGTACTCACAATCAGAGTTGATGTATGATGTTGCACATTCAACATTCAACATCCACAAGAAATTGTATATTTTTTTCCCCTGTCCTCCGCCGTCTTGCTTGACTTCGCACACGGACTATTGAATTGACTTTGAATTATTTGCGAAATGGGGAGTAGGCAATTGGCAATATATACTAATAAATAGAAATAGATGGAATAATATGTTTGAACGTGTTTTTTTTCTTCTGTGACTTTTTTTTCACATTCGAAGTAATCAATTATTTTTACATTTTGTGCTGTATTTCAAGTTTTTGCAAAATTATTCTTGTCTTCTCGTGGAGTACTTACCGTGTCGTGAGGTTGTATGAGAAATAGATATATTGTTAAATGTACATGCTTAAGATCAAACTTAACCTGCCTACTACTACCTTGTATGAAATAACTTTTTGTATTATAGTGTATTATACTATACCTATATCAGTAGCTCCTAAATATGTGCTCTTAAAGGTTCTTTCCAATTTTCCACCATTCCATAAGTCCATAATGCATATACAATACCATATCACCCGTTCACACTGTACACACACATTGTTATTTGAAAAAACATTCTCGTCAGATCCGTATTGTTTTTTATGGATATATTTCTATAAAATCGTCGATGTGGAGGAACGTCCAAGTCGATAGTCGATATATAGGTACTCATTATAATTTCAATTTACATGCTTACCCTCACATTTTTTCAGATAATTTGCAAGCTGACTGTATAGTAAAATAGTAAAGCACAGGGCAGATTCTGTGTGATGATTTTTACTTCTTTTTTCCCCTACTTCTTCTTGTTGTATCGTTTTCCTTGGTTAGTTTTTGTTCGTTCACTTGTTCCGTGACGTTCATTTCATTGCGTTGTTCTTGTTGTTGTTGTTGTTTTGTTCCTCCCCATCTCCAAAGTCTGACTGTCTGACACCAACTACTGTCCATTTTGAACATTTTGAGTCTTCCCTTCAACTTAATTTATGATTCTTATCTGATCTCCTTTACGTAGACATTTACATAAAGTGTGAGAGTATATTATTATTATTATTACTATATTCTCAGTTCTCAAGTCTAATCGTTCAGACAAATTCAAATAACTAAAAGTATAATTCAGAGTTAAAGTGCATACATTGAAATATATGTACAGGTACTTGTACTGGAAAGGTGTTGTGAATAAGAATGTTGTAGGGATGTAGGGCTTTTTCTGAGTAGTATATTAACATTATTGTAGCATCGGAGAGCGAAGAGATTGTATTCTTTACCCACTGTTATTATTATTACTACTACTACTGCTACAGAATATGCACTAAAGACAGAAGAGATGGAAAACAACTTTTGCTTTGCGTTAAATTCAATTGTTTAGTCGGTGGGTTGTTCTTGGTCTTGTTTTTTTTGTTGTATTGCTAAAAAGATGCTTCAAGTTAAAGTTAAGCCTTTATAATAATAATAATACTTCCTACATTCCCCCCCCACCCTATCTACAAACTATCTCTCCGATCTTTCATACAGTTACAATTAGTGGAATTGGATTGAGTATTTGGAATTATTGGGCTGAAGAGACTATTGAGACGTTTTTCTCGTAGGTAGAGAACCTTCTTTTCTTCCTTTGTGTGCAACTCGTAGTATGTATTGACTGCATCTATCTACACGTATAGTTTCTTGGCGCCAGATCTCTTGGGATTTTCGAACATGTCAAAGTTTTTATATTCCAAATCCAAACTCGTTAGTGTGTTTTTAAGTGTTGTTTTGTTTTAGATTTAAGTTTGCACTTGAGTTACATGGCAGGAATACAGTCACAGTACAATACAATACAAAATAAATCTCCTGCGATCCTGCTCACTCCTCGTCCTCGTCCTCAGTCAGTTGGTACAAAAGTCAATGGGATGAAATATAGCTCTACTCCGCGTCCAAACCTAAATACCTATACATAATATTTCATTTTGATCGAACATCCAACTGTATTTCATCACTGAGTGAGTAGACTGAGCTGAGATGCTCAAATAGATTAAAATGAAAAATTGCTTATAATATGTGATCTTTTGTATATTATAGCGTAGAGCATATATAGGATGAACTCGAACTACTGCTATGCACAATGTTCTATTTACATGCCATGATTTTAATGTCTTTTGGCTGGCAAAGTGCAAAGTACTCACAATTCTTAATTGACTTGAGCTTCTTAACTCCTCATATTCCCGTCGTATAAAAAAAATACATTTTCGTGTGTGTCCAAAAGTCTTTGTATATTTTTATTTTTGCTGCTAAGTACTTATACCTATCTATAATCTGAAAAAAAAAGATGAGACTGAAATACACTTGTTTTAATGGTTTTTTATTCAAAGTCAAAGAATGTACCTAGATGTATATAGATATATAAGTTGAGATTTTATGAGCGTAAGTAAGTAGAAGACATAGATGAAGGACGATTAGTATAATGTGTATGTTTAGTGTATAATTATTTCCCGCCCAGTTAAAAAGTCGAAATCGAAATCTAGTTTTGAGTAGTAGTAGCGAGAAACAGTTTAGTTTTTTTTACTGTTTAAATAAAATGCTATATAATTGTATAACAAATGTGTAAAACTACACACGTAATTTTATAGCTATGTGGATTGTATAACAATAATATATAGTTGTAATTATTCCATCTGTCTTATAATGACTCTACTATTTCTCTCGGTATTCATTTGCATTAGGGGGATGCTAATCTTACGTATATATCTTTCTATATTGCAAATTTCAATTTCTCTATATTATTATGCCCTATCGAATATATAGCACTGCAGTGCACTGTAGCTATGATAAATTGTAATGTCTGCGTGATTCCTTAATACGGACTGTACATATTTTAGAATGTAAACTGCTTCATTTTGCCTGTATTTAATAAGTAAGCGGAATGGTTCTATAATTACATACATAAATTGGAGTATTCATTCTAATCGTAAAAGATGCAAAAGTCCAAGAAGATTCACAAGAGACACACAGAAGGGAAATGTCTATAGTCTACAGATTTTAGATTGTGTAGCTTAAAGTTATGTAATAATATAATACAAAACCATTACCATTTTACCATGGATGGGATGGCAGAGGACCGTGTACATGGAGGACGGCATTGCAATAAATTGAAGAGAGAAAAAAACTTGTTGTAATTACATGCTCTTCTTTTTTCTGCATTGCATTATTTTGTTTTCATTTTCTCTCTTGTTTTTCCTCCTTATATCTGGCTGTTGATGTTGTATATTTGTATTTGTTGTCGTAATGGGATTCCAATTTTAATTCCAATGTTCCAATTCCCATTACTATTACACTACTTACCTAAGCCTCCATTATTTTATGCCTACTATAGTATATTATGTGAGTTTTTGATTACACTTATGTAAGTTGGTTTAAGTTTAAATAGCTTTTGTAGTACATCGGTCGGAGAGGAGACTTAATCAGAGTACATCATCGATGGTGGGCGAAAATCAAATTTCAACTTGAAACTTCATGGTCACTATGTCAAAGCATATACGATTAGCATACCTTATGGGATATGGGATATAGGACGAATGAAGCCCAGAAGTTTTGACAGAGGAGAGAGGAAACATTAAAAGGAAATCAAATTAGAATTTATTATGTAGATTACGTTATAGAAATTTTAGCCTATTTATTTAAGAGGAGCGCACGAGAGTATCTAGTTTGTTTTAGTTTGTCGATTAGTACATCTCAATTTCAATTGTCAATTTCAATATCAGTCCTCTTTGCTTTATCAGTGACTGCATTTCCCTTGCCTTGCCAGGCGCCAATATCATCATCATCATGCTCCCTAATATATTATACTGCCAGCCAGCCAGTGCCAGTGCAGCGGAGTGAGTTGTTGGGTAGTCAATAGTATGTGAATAATTATAATCTTAAGTGTAATTTTATCTTTATCTCTCTTTGCATTACCGACCGACATTAGCCCGTTTTCGTTCCCCCTTTTTCCGTATCCGTTTCATGATGATGGTGGGTTATGATGATCCTGATTCGATACATACGTCTCACGGTCATGGTTTTAAGGTTTGGGCTGTAAATTTCTATAAGGGAAAAGGCTTCGGTGTGGGTTTAGGCTTGAGTTTCGGTTTGGCTCACAGACACAGAGTCCAAATCCAATCCAATACTTTGCGGATGCAGGAGACTATAATTTAATTATATTTAATTATATTTAGAGGACGCGAAGACCGAAGACGACGTTTTATAACAACCATTTACCACGCATAGTTTTATAATAGCTTCTAGGCATACATTTATGTAAGAGAGAACTAAACCTAAGCATCGCGGAATGAATCGCATCAGGGCTGGACCTTAATAATATTATCTTTATATCTATCTCTATAAGTATGTAGAATGTATATATAGCTATACTCATTTTGTAAATTTGTTCAGTCAGTGTTTCGATTTTGATTTCGACATGGACGAAATAGAAAATGGAATTTAACTAGGAGGCTTTCATTTTATACCGTGGATCTTCTTGCGGAATATATATCCTGTTAGCCTCATCAGTTTTGTTATTGTTCCTCCTATATATTCCTATTGCGAGAGCTTTATTACATTTTATCATTGGAATTTTCCTCGGTTCTTTATACACTATACTATTTTCTGCGTATTCAAATGACAAAAAGGATATGGCTATCTAATCATATACTGCCACTGCTCTAGTACTATATAGGACATTATAGGTACACTATGGATAGATAGATAATATGTATTTAGTTTGAGCTTTTACTGTGACAAAGTCAAAACCAAAGCGGAACCCTACTTTACTACTAACTATATACTGCAGGCTGAACAAGTTCCATTTCATTGAGAATGACTACGCTTTCATTCGGATTTGGTTCTGAGCGATAGTCTCTGAGAAAAAGTGAATACCCAAACTCCATTGTAAATGGTAAAGTTTGGAGTGTATAATACCGTGTGTAAACCATATAGCTATTCTCAGTGCCAGTGCCAGTGCCAGCACTGGTTGCATTTTTGCCAGTGTGTGTCCTGAGACCAGTAGTATATAGTGCAGTGGCTGAGAAATTCTTGGAGAAGTTAAAATGTGTATATATTATAGTAGTTTTACGGAATTGGAATTTGGAATGAAAGGCTAACTACTACATACTTTACATAAACTATAAAGATACGTCCATACTCCCTATAACTATATAATAGTTAATGCATATTATACCTACACCTACACCTACTAAGGCTGAATACTAATACTGCTAAAATCCCTTACAGATTCGAATTCGTATTCATTTCATTTTCCTTTTCGTAAATCGTAAGCTTGAATGAAAAGAAAGACTTTCTGCTCGTTCTAATAGTGGTACTGTGTGCTGTGCTTTTTCTACTTCTGTTTCTATGTTTCCATGCGAAATTGTAAATATATACGTATTTACTTTTAATACAAATACAGACAGACATTGTGGGAATGGGAATTGTCGCTTGATTAGTCAACCGTTACGATTCTCATTTTACATATATTATAAGTTTATATACGGATTTTCCATTGTGTATTGTATGGATAGCATTTGATTAGTCCAAGTTCAACTACAGACTTGGCATGTTGTTTTTTTTCACTAACAGCGGCAATGACTGTGACTGTATTACTTAGAAGACTTTTACTTATGTGGGTACCTTATTCGCCCATTTGCGATTGGTATTTTCTATTTATTTATTTTTTTGTTGGAAATATGAAAATGCACGCGCATGGTATGCATACTATTATGTGGATATTATTAACATATAAAAAACATTTTGTTTTCATTTTCCACCAGTACCAGTCCACCATATTCTTATTCACGACATCGAGTTTGAGAAAAGTTTTTAGTATGTAGGTATAGTATACATTGCGAGCATTCTTAATGGTGGGAATTTCTTTATATCGTAAGTAGATCCGGATAAACTTATCGTTTGTATAGTGCATATAATATACATGGTATAAATATTTTTTTTTAAATAGTAACTTATTTTCATCCTACAAGTAGTTTTCCCCTTCCTTCCACATTAATGGACATATTTATCCTATTTCATTTTGTCGTGCATTTTTTCTTGCTTGCCTTCTTTGTTTTAAATTATTTTATTTTATTCCATCCCATTATTGCATTGCACTGGTTGGTGGAATCTGAATCAAAAATTGGCAACCTTCTCACAATCGTGAGTCCAAATAATATTTTAGATTTCTGTTGTGTAGCTGCAGGTGCTTCGTTTTAATTCCATTTTTGATGCGGTGTAATTTTTTGCACTGGTACTGAGATACTGAGAGTGAGGTATGCAGAAGAAAGGTACAGAAACCTGAATAATGTTGTGTAAAGAATGATGCAAAGAGCAATCAGGAGTGCTTCCATATTCCAATATATTCAACTGCAATTCCTGCCTCGTCTCTATGGCATAGTACGCCACGAAGACCAGGACCAGAACCAGGACCTGAGTCAGAACTAATGGCAATTTATTATGCATCCCAATTTTTTAAGCAGAAAGCATTTAAAATTATTCATTTGTGTAGCAGTATCCTTGTTGTATGATGATCCCACCTTTATAGTTAAGAGTTTTGGAGCATTGGTTTTGGTTTGTTTTGATTCGGCTTTGCGGCGTGGGATGACGGGGAAGGAAATAGGAACAACCGTAAGGCTCGCTATGGTAAATTATGGGAAATGTGATTACCACAGTAGTATTGGCATTTCAAATTTAATTCTGTATCTCCGCTCTCGTCCCTTCTTCACTCCTCAAATTTTAAGCTCTGCTCTGGGCTGTGCTGTGGTGGCTGACGGAAGTATTGAATAAGTCGAATTTGAATTTCGAAGCGATATATAGATACACCTATGCCGCTATTGCATTAGGCTTATATACACCCTATTATCCATTATAATGTATTGTACTTGTGTATAAATGGATGGATATCTTATCAAATCACTATCACTATCTATCTATAGGGAACCGAAACCGGAACTAATGTACTACCTATGCTTGCACACTGTATTGTTGTATATATTTAATTTGCTTATATTAGTACATATGCAAAATTTAAACTATACCTATGTACTGCGTAAATTATAGAAGTAAATGCTTTACTTACACATGGCTATGTGCTGTTACTATAGTATATTAGTACTATGGCTGTGTGCCTGAGGTACTTATGGACCTACATACATATTTAGATGCAGATGTGAATTATTGACTGGAATTTTACTCGATAGGACAGAATAATCTCCTCTGATTTCATTACAACTAAAATTGGGCCAAGACTATAGCATGTGATGTATGGAACTTGCAAAATTAGGTGGATTATAGAGTTGTAGAGTGTCGGAGCCGGAGGTGCTGTCTGTAGGTATGCAAAACAGAGATGCCCTTGGTACTTTTGGGAATGGGACGGCACTATATGTTTAATAATTGTATTGAGCTATATGCCCAAACCCATTCCTATGTACATATACCTTTGCTGTCATATAGCTGCTATATCACCATTACTCACGATCATAGTCAGATCATTTCATTATTATGTCATTACAGATTATAGTATCAGAGCCGTCTTTTAGTCTTGTCGTTCTTCCGTATCTGCATTGTATGTAGTGTCGGTGTAGTTTTTTTTGTAAGTGGAATAGTTTGGTTTTGACTATGAGCTGATAATTTTTCTTGTATGCCATAATATATCGCCACATTTATTTTATAAATGGATATATTTAAAATATTTCTTCAGCTCAGCGTTTCTTAATGCAATTCTTTGTGCTTGCCATTTTCCTTCACTATTAGTCGTTCAAAATGGAAGTCTTAAAGCTAAAAAAAGTTTAAAATAATTTCTGAATATTATACTAAAAATGTGTGTGAATAATACGTATATTATATTACGCATGCCAGTTCTCTGCTTTGCAAAAAAAAAACGTCTTCCTCCTCCAATTAAATATTTTTGTTTAAAAAAGCGTAACCATTTTGCTGTTTACAATTTTCTTGAAACTGAGGAAGTTGTTCCAAGGTTTTTAAACTGCATAAAATATAATTATTTCAAAATTAATGACAATCCACTTGTGGAATTTTATATAATTTCATGTAATTTTCAAAAACTGTCTATGGAGCACTTATCTAGTTATAATATAGATATTTTAGAATATGAATTTTACATTGAATATTTTGACACTAGGAAATAGCTTGGAAGTAAAAGAGGTGGATTTTTTGCATCGTCAGCAAAGATTATCATCGCCCACATAGATATATACATGAGTGACTATGACTGACAGAGAGTCGCTTAAATTACCTGGGTGTATAGCTCCTAAACCTACTACTGTCACATCCCAGATGTAATTATAGAGTCGGAATCTGGATCCTGGTTTTGAAGTGACGAACTGGAATAATGCATTAAATCCTAACAAGGCTACAGTATTTATTAAAAACTAAATACATATAACATAATATGTACATAGCACTGTATCGACATAAAATTGTTGAGTTGCCTACCTACATGTTATTTAAGGGTATATAATGTACTCTATAGGCGCAGCATTAGTACTATATAGGCAATATAGGCAGGCCAGATATTTGTTTGGATAAGTATTTCTATGAAGCTCATTACCCAGGTATAAGTTATAAGGTGTATCAGTAGGTACTTTGGCTATGATATATGTACGTTATACCGCATTATTTTACTAAGTATCTGTACATATATACATGGTAATGCAAAATATTATGGCTGGAGGCTTGAAAAGAACTACGATTGGATTACACTTTGTATTTATATCTATATATGTATAAAGAGAAGGAAAATGCTATGCAGTTTAAGAGTGCGATTAGTTATGGCTCTTATACTTTAGAGTATCTATAGCAACGTCAATACCTACAGCCTCTAGCGTCTCACTTTTAGCCAGCTCTCGTATCACGTATAGGGTTTGACAATGAAAACGAAAATCGCATCTTCACATGCATGGGTAATGGTGGTAGTATGGTAGGCATTGGTAGGTGAGGTGCTAATGGGAAGGAGGACAAAATGCAGTATACCCAGTTTATAATTATATGCAGATGTAAGCAAAAATACTTTTACTGAATTTTTTAACTTAACATTGGCATTGGGCTTGCATTTAAATATATTACATAGCTATATACTTACATTTCCATTTGTGAAGTCGATATGATTTTGTTTTGTAATATAATTATATACTTTTATTATACTTGAGGGGAAAACCCTTAATTTAGATTCATTTCCAGCCAGCTATAAGTATATAGCGTATAGGTAAATCACAAAATTTAGATTGCAGTTTCATTTCCAATGTTATGGCACAGGGGTGTTGGTGTGCAATTAAGTAGGTAGATAGGTTTTATATTAATATATGTATGATGCATATAATGTTGACTTTATTATATTATTCAAACATTTTATTTTATTTTGGCTAATGGTTGCAAATGTACAAAGATATTTTGAACGGGTAAACATTTATATTTTGTTTTGTATGGGGACGGGAGTCTCACTGTAAACTGTAGAACTGTGCTGACAACAGAGCCTCGCCGCAGTGTCATTTCCATTTCAGTGACCCACTTGATACTTTGATTAGTTCCAATTCCAAATTAGAAATAAGTTGTATTATAGGAGCATGTATATAGAATTATAAAGATTAACAGATTAAATTGCATGGTGCAAACTGCAGCAAACTTTACTTGGCTCCGTTCGTTATGTTGTCACTTTTTGTTGGGCTGCTTTTAATTGGTACGGGTTAAATCTAATGCATGATTTTATTATGGCGACGTTGAAAAATCAAAACATGCAAAATGGAAAGTGACATTCTGCATTGTGCTAATGTGATGTTATTTTCATGCTAATTATGTACGTACGATTAAGTTAATGGGGTTTACGATTACTATTGCACTATACGATTCTACGATCGATCAACAACAACAGCTCACCAAAATGCAATTGATGCAATGTTAATCAAATCAAGCCAGAAGTTTGCACAGGAAATGTATATCTATAGTCTATGAAATATAGATGAAAAAGTAAACCATTTTTTGTAAAATGTGTTATTTCGTTTTTTTTACAAATACTTTTTTATATAACTACTTTTAATGCACTTAAAATAAAGTGCAAGTCGCTGAAGCTTCTAAATCTAACTATTATACTGTGGCAATTAATGCCAAGATTGTGCCCGTCTTATATCACAACTTTGAAGATTCCTTGAAATTGTACATTTTCTAGTTCCTAGATTTTGTAATAATTACCGTCGCACAAAGTCAACATCATAATAAGGCCTTGGCCATGTCTTACCTGAGTAATACAAAAACTCACCAATTAATTATTACTGTGCTATGTTGTATGTATAAGGTAGGTACGCACATAAGTAGCTTAGGACTATAGGGACGCACGTGGATTTGTCAACTAATAACATTCATGACAATCTGAGACTTACTTATATTTTTGCCTTTAGACGACAGAAACAATGAAATGGAATGGAGCTGTGGAGACTACTCTCTAGGGATAAGCAATGAGAATAATGACGTGCTGAGTTTCGTTACTTCATCTTTGACACGTTCAAGTTTTTGGAGTGGATGTCAAAGTTGACTTTTGTTGTTGTCCTATGTTCTTGTGACATAAATATAAAATCCTATGGTGATTATTATGGTTATTAGTATCACCGCAATATTTTTGCAAAATAATGTACACACAGAGTCAGAGTCAGAGTGAGTAAAGGCAATCTGCATTTTACAATATATATATTATGGAGATAGTACTAAGGAGCAAGATACCTTGGCTTGGTACATGTATTATAATTATGTTTGAGATATACTGTAGATCGAATATAGCCACAGTAGCTTTTTATATATGTAGTAATTATATATGTAAATGGTCTCTCGGTAGACTCTCTTCCTTAAGTACTAAACATCAACATGAGAGCATCATATCATAAACTGAAACTGCATCCACACTGTCAGTCAAGTGGATGGTGGTGTCTGTTCTTTCTTGTCTGCCTCACTTTTGCCTCATAGTTGGTATTTTTTTTTTGGTCTTGCTTTGGTTGGCCTGGCTGCGGCGCTATGGTCCGGGATGAGGATGAGATGTGATAGTTGGTACAGGGGTTGCTGGTCCTGGTGATATTTATTTTTACGGATATTATATTGTGATGTTGATGAGGGAGAACGTCGTTGTCGTTCCCTTCCTTGATGTTTATGCATCAACTATAAACCTTGGACTTGGCTTTGGGCTTTGGTTTTAGTTCTTCATCGTATTCGTATTCGTATTTTGTATCCTTATCTTGGTACTGGTACTGGTAATCTCCTCCTATGTATCTCCATATTATAGCATTTTTTTTTAAGCTTTGCAATCTCTCTCTCTCTCTCCCGCCAATGTCCTGAGTCCTGGCCTCTGCAGTTTTGTACTCTCTCAAGAGATAATTATTCAGGATCTGGTACTGGTACTGGTACTGGTGGATGATGTGAAAAAATTGGCTCGTTTTGAATCTGAAATTCTTATTTTTTTTCCTTTCTTATACTTGCCTATATTATAGACGCTGGATTTCATTTAGCCTCTAAGCCTGCGCCTATAAGTAGATCCACCTATGTGCACTGACTATAACCCATACACAGTCTTTAATAGGTTATCTTCTATTTACCTGTACAGGATTTGGAAGCTAAACCTTTATAATGTACCTACCTACCCTACATGTTTTTTTTTGTATTTGTTTTTTAAACTTGGCAAAAACTAGAATGGCCTGAATTGGTTATGATCATGATGAGTAAGAGTACGAGGCTCCGAGACACTAGACAGGCACAAGACACAATATAATGATTGGACATTGGATTATTATGAGGATTTGAAATGCTGACGCTGGCTGACAAGAAAGAACAACGGTGATGATGATGAAGATGATGGTGATGGTGTGTTTAGAGTGTGTCTTCGTTGACTGTCTGTTTAGCACATACTACTAATTACGAAACAATAATAATTATTATCCTCTATTATTTTTCAGCGGTAGTTTTTTGTACCCCTCGTTCTCTTGTTGAATCTCTCTCGTCGTCGTCAGTCTGACTCTTAGCTAGTATTGTTAGAAGGAGAGCAACGGTGAGGATGATGATGAGGATGAGGGATTGAGATATATTACATTATATAGCTACCTATACCTAGGGACTTTATTTTCTTGTTTACTAAACTACCTTTGCCAGAACATGCTTTGGGCGTACGGCCTCACTTCATTTGTGATTATCTCGTTATGGTATTATACTTAACGCACATATATAATTATAATATTTATATTATATTGTGTAGACAAAATTTAAATTGTGATGGACCTGAACGACGCGACGCGACGACGACGACGGCGGTATTGCGTCGAGAAGTTGATGAAGAAATTATATATGTAACTGTACATTTAGGCAGTATTCTGAATTGCAATTTTTCATTGGCTACTTAATTATTATACTATATATTTGGAGAGACTGGTTCTTGTTGTTGTTGCTGATACTGAATTTAAATAGAACTAATATAATGCTACCTATTTATGCTACAAAGCATCACAACTCAAAATTAATATTAAAGGTGACTGGTGAGGACGGTAGGTAGTGGCGGTAATTAATTAATTGTGTCCACTAACTAAAATTACGTAATAGGAAAGAATTATTCCACGGTTTTTAATGTGGGGTGATACGTTGATACGTAGTACGAGGTACGCTGGTGTATAAAGTGCAGAGTCTGGAAAGATTACAGTGAATAATGCGAATTTGGTTTTTGGCCGTCATTTGTGTCGGTATTGGTCTGTCGTTTAGGATCGGTATCGGTATCAGTTTGTTTGGTAGTTACATAGTTTGGTTTGGTTGTCGGTTTACTGTGCAGCATTAACAACTTTACCATGTGGTTTCAGTATTGGTGTTCGCATCGGTATCGGTGTCGGTAACGGCAACAGCATTAGTGTTGGTTTCTCTGTACAGATATAGATACAATTGTGGTTTTGGATTCCATAGAAATATACGTACTACCTAGTTTATATACTCGATTAAACTCGGTACAGAAACAAATACGCACTGGCGCTGGCATTAAGGCAGCAAACAATTTTGTAAACTTGTGTACACCCTTATTGTGTATGGCGTCGAGTATTATTGTGGTTCTGGTATTATATAATGTATTATTATCCGAGAACAAAATACACACAATATTGGAGAACACTCAAAATTAAAATGGGTTCAGTTCAGTTGTTCAAACTTTGAGAGAATTTTATGTATGTGGCACACACAAGCCAAGCCACAAATCGAATTCATAATTGACTAGAAGCATACATGGTATCATATATATTATGTAGGTAGTTCTATGAGTTGTAGTAGTAGTTGATGGAACTTGTACTTTTAGTTAGAAACCTACCTATCTAAGGTGCAGGGTTCATCGAGCATCTTTATCATGTGAAAGTACCTATAATAATTTTTTGACGTGGCCTTGGAATATAAATTTTCATTATTGGATTTTTTCCCGTGTGGACGACGCCAGGCCGAGGAAGCCGCCAATAAGCTGTCCTATAATAATAATAATAATAAACTAAAAAAAAAGATACAAGGCGATACTATATATTAAAGGAAGCTTACATAGTTAAGATATCTAAGTAAGTAAGCAAGTTTTGCTGGTACTGGTGGTGTTGGTCTTATAGAAGACTGCTGCTGCAGTAGCTAAGTAAAAGGCTATAGGACATACCTGTACATATATAATTATAATTCTGCGAGCAACTAACTAAAAGCAAGGGAAGGGGTATCCGATGCCGATAATATTGGCACTGGAAGCAAACTTGAGCTCATCTTTTTAAGTAGGGAGCAAGTCAAGCGGAACAAGTACAAGTAGTGCAATATGTTATAGAGTGGAGAACAGAACAGGGGCAGCGTGATATACATATGTAGGACTACATACGTTGGTAGGTTACCTACGTACATCCCAATCCCATCAGAACTTAACAAACAAGAGAGGGAACGAAAAGAAGAGAAAGAACGGGAGTGTAGCGAAGCGTGTTATTATAAAGTATTTATAGTTCATCATGCATTCACATACATATAATGTGGCCTTCTATGTACCTATATCTAGAACCTATAGTTATGTCGGTAGCGTTTATATATTATAGATAATAAAGGCAGTGTACAATACACATCCCTCTGTACTCCACACATCTTTATAGTAATTATAGGAAGATCCGACTTGAGAGGCAGACGCAAAAAAAATCGAATTTGATGTCGAATTCTAAGTCCAAGTCGAAGTCGACGTGAATAACGAAACAAAATGGAGAGATAGAGAGAGAGAAAGATGCTTTGCAAAGTATAAGTAAACAGAAAATACAGCTCATACAATCAGACTCATGCAAGACAAGAAAGGTAAAGCGCCCAAGTAACACAAAAAAACACGAAAATATAGGAGCACCTACTGATATATTATATTGTGCAAGTTATATTATTATATAGTCAAAGGGGAATAAGGGAATACATTATTGGTATAATATATAATGAGAGCAACCGGGAAATTGATTGGGGAGTTTGCGATGCGATTCCATCCCAATTACAATTTGTACGTAGTAAAGTAAGTATTGCATAGCATAGCGTCTAAAATTATATGCTCTTGTAGTACGCCTTAATTCCATTGTATATTCAGAATATCTGCTACATTTTTATATTATTGCCAGGTGCCAGAGTCCTTGCTTTTTTCTTATGCTTTATACTGGATAGTGGATACAGGCATATTGCTTCAATTTTCAATACGTTATATATGAAATTGTAGTAAGATACACTGTTACACGCGTATATGCTTGTATGTAAACGACTTATTAATTATTGTATTTGCGTGTGTCTGAAGTTAAATTATTGAACATGTATTAGTGTATATTATGCACATGGATAGATAATGTGCCTGTTTCAAGTTTGAAGCATGGAGGCTGACACGACACACACACACGGACACACGGGCTGAAAATTCGAATTCGAATTTGAAGATATTGGCATGTTGGCATGTGACATGTGTTCAATGGAATGCTCGTATTATGTTCCCCTTTACAACATTCAACATTGATTTACGGTTACGAGTCAGATCAATTTGTAATCTCCATCCTCGCCGTGTAATTAACAAGCATGAGTGTTGAACTTGCTCATTCCTCTCCTATTTCTTTGCTTATAATATTTCCATCGTGGGTTCTACTCGTGCCTCGTGTATATGATTTTATACTATAATGCTTTTGTACTAGTGGAAATTGCAGATTTTTATATGCATATCCTCTGTGAAGAATCAAAATGACCCGTATCGAATTTAAGCTACAGAATTTAAATGAACCAAGTCCATTAAATACTAAATGAGATAATTACGTAACATGTTAAATTCGAGTTTTTGAAAAGTACAAAAAGTTTTATTTTTACATGTTTTCGAAAAGAACAAAACGGTCTATTTACATGTTTTTTAAATGTTCAAAACGTTCCATTTACATGTTTTTAAAATGTCCAAAACATTCTAATTACATGCTTAATTAAAAGGTGTAAAATGCTCTATTTACACGTTTTCAAAATGATGATATTTTAATATTTTTGCCAGATAGTACTGAGAAAGGAATAGAAATCACGACACGTCCTCCCACAGATTCTCCTCAATTTCTCCAGACAGCATCGGCCATCTGACAGAGAGTGAGGAAGATCCACGGAAGGAGATAGTGAAATAAAATACAACTCGCAGCCCTCCACCACACAGCGTCTATGAGCCACAAAAGGAATTAAATGATGCTTCCCGAGGCGACAAGAGACGAAGCGAGGAAGGAGCGGAGGCGAACTAGCTAAGGCAGAAACAATCACGCCGCGAAGAAGAGAGGGTCTCTGTCACCAATTCTTCCAGATCCTCGAGAATCTTTAATTTTCTTTTTCCATTTTTCCCTTCTGGAAAATCGGTAGAAAAATGATTAGAAAGGAATTGCGGAACATGGAGACTCCGAAAGAAATAAGAGCGACGCGAGGGGATTGTCCATGTGACTCCTGTTGGTGCCATCAAAAAGAAACTAAAATTAAGAAAAAGCAAAAATCTGATAATTTTTATATATTCTTGTTCCTATTCATGGTGTTTACCGTGTTCGCGATTCCTCTCTACGAGTTCTTCTTAAGTTTATTGTAACTAAATTAATTGAGGTCAATTGGACCAAATTGTATAAAATATAAAATAGAAATTTATATGTTGTGAATTACCTGTAAACAATCTGGACCTGGAATTGGAAATCTCAGATGCCACACCCGTGGCATCCGTAAGCGTATTAGTTATAAATTATTATATTGTAATCCATTATATTGTAAACCATTTGGACGAAAACCTGAAAACAAAAACAAAAACGTAAACATGAATTAATAATTATTATTCAGTTGTGGCCCCCGACCATATGTCGGATGGGAAATATATCGGTCAATTTGAATTTATCTTTTTCCTTTTGATTTAATAATTAATATAAATATTTATCCTTTAAACTTACCTTCTCATCTCCGTTCGTTGAGTGTTCTCATTTATAATTGGCAAATCCTATATTGATTCTCATACCTTCCACCATGGAACCTAGAATTAAGAATATAAAATTAAGTTAACCTCATTTGCATCATAATTAATTGGATCATCCATTAGTCGTCGGCAGTGGTTCCCTGAATCCGCTTGACGTAATTTAGGGACTTCGGTTCGTACAGCAAAATAGGCAAAAATCAACAAAAATGAAATCAAAATTGAGGGGAGACAGGTGGAGACGAACCCGCAGCTCTTGCTGCATTTTGCGGGTTTGTCCTCCAAGTTGGAGTGGACGGTGGAGCTGGCACGCAGGCGGCGCTCCTGTGCAACACGACTTTGCCATCGTCCATCCAACCTCCCCGACTAACTTAATTGGAAAAACTAACTAAACTAAAATAAAACTAGAAACTAATTAAAATAAAATGTAAAAATTAAATAAATTTACCTGATTGGCATCCAAAATTCAGGATCGTTGGTCGGCCTGGACTGATGGTAATGGTGCGGTGTGTGTCCGTAGCATGCCTTCCTCTGTAGCCCGGACACTCTCCACCGCACCTCTCCGTCCTTTCTGGGCTGGATGTGGTTGCTGGGCACGGAGCCAGCACCACTTCCCCAACGATCCTTCTGCAAAATGAATAAAAACTAATTAACATAAATAAAAATAAAAACTTACCTCATTAAATCACCAAAATTCAGGACAAGTCGTTGCTGCTGAACTGGTGGACTTGGGACATGAAGCTCTTGCCGTCTGGAATGCTCGGCAATACAGGAGCTTCTCACCGCCCCTTGTCCGTCCCGTCCAGTGGCGTTGGAGCTGGGGGCCATGGGAGGATGTCAAGCGTCCTCCAGGCCTCCGACCTTCACGCCGGCTTGTCCTCCTGAAATGAGAAGCGAAATAAGTAAGTCTTCTCTCTCTCCGCTCCTCTTTATCATTGGCAACAAAACATAATTGACAAAATTTCCCGAGCAGACCGAATTTCCATCGGTGGGACCTGGAACCATTCGACCGTGCACATGCTCCGTTTGCCGTCAACGGTCGATGTGGTTCCGTAGTCCCTCGGGGAGTCGGGAGCTCGTGGTGGCGAAGCCAGGGCCGTGGATGACATTATCCTCAGCCTTGACCTCAGCCACCGAGCTATACTGCTCTTGGAATTCTAACATCTAAAAATAAAGCATAAATCCTAAATAAAAAAAAATTATGCAACTAAAATTAAAATAAACAAAATTAGCATTCTTACCATCTGTAGCTATGTTGGAGAGCCTTGACTGGAGTCTCAGTTGAGCCTCCCTCCCCCTTTTTTATAGGTCTCCGGCCTCCTCCGGAGTGGTGGAACACCCCCTTTATTAACTTAATTAATACCATCTGACACCTACCATCTTTCACACCCTCATTTTATATTCATTAAATTACCTAACTTTATTGGGGATTAAAATTATTCCCCATTTTACAGGAGTTTCATAGATGCATATGGTGAAGGGATGTGGTAAACTCGGATATGGCCTCCCACCCTCACTATTTATGGGGAGGAGTATACCATACTCGTTTTAGTACATTCTGCTTTTAGCTAAAAAAAATGGAGATGGCTCATTTTGATTCTTCACAGACGATATTTATAGTAGCCCCCATAAAAACATTTGTCTGAACTACAGTGCAGTATATTAGGGGGGTAACCTCCCATATTTGACGTGCGTCCTGGCTTATGCTTTCAGCCTCAGCTCTATCTGTACAGCATAAATAAGCAACTCTTAATTATATCAGTTTTGTTTTTATGATTATGATCATGCGTCTACCTGTGGATATATAGATGGATGGCATTATTTTGAATTGCTACTATATAGCATGCCGGAAAAGATACTACGAAAGGTTAGGTGATATACCTATATCCTACATATACCAACCTATTTCCAAATTCCAAACTGAACACTGGGTACAGAGTACAGAGAAAGATACGATGATACCCTCAATCGTACTCAAGTCACGTGAAATAAATGTGAATTGATGCCCAAATTTGGAGTATCAGTATGTGAATGTTGGCTATCATCGTCGATATGATATTCCCATATTGTAATGCATGCAGGCTCTGAAACTGACACTGACACTCTGCAGAATTATTGCGTACAATTTTGTACTATATGTTGGTTGTATGGAGTATATTATGGAGAAAGATACACGGAGATACGTGGACAATTATAATGAAGAAAACAATACAAGATGTGTAGTTAGTTAGTATAGTAGAACTGTGTCGACTGCACACAGATGGAAAATTGGAATATCTCCTCCGTATACTGACTGACTGACATTGCATTGAACTTATGGAATTCGAATTCGAATTCGAGTGAAATCCCAAATCTCTTGATCTGGAATTGATGTGGATGTGTATTTTCTTTTGTCTTTCTCTTCCTTTTGTTTACACATGGTGTATATAGGTATATTTTTTTCTTTTCATAATAATTATTTATTTATATTTCTTTCTTATGAATCGGAGAGAGAGAGAGAAGGCAAGGCATATACTGATAGTGGAAGTCGAAAGTCAAGTGGCTCATATATGATGACGTCCCCCTGTGTGTCTTCACTTTTCCTTCCATATTTCCATTTTCATGTTGATTTTCCTTCTTTGTTTTTGTTGTGTTCTTTGTCTCAGGGAAGCAATGAACTACACTGTGTTGCTTTCATTATTTGTATTTGGAATGGAATGAAACTTAAATGTGACTTCTCTACGCTCCTTTTGCTCTTGTTTTGTTGTTGTTCTTCGTCTGTCTTCTTTGCTCTTGTATGGGTTTAAAAAGTCTGATTTGGAATTTGGAGGCAGAGCAGAGGCATAATAAGGAACGTCAAGCGTGGCTTTTGGATTTCCTTGTTTTTTTGTTTTTTTTATTTTCCTGGGGACAGGTTTTTTGTTCGCGCATTCTTACACAAATCTATAGTGGCAGTATAAGGCAGTAGTAGTAGTAGTGGTGTTATTCGGATTGAGAATTTTTGAATTTTGTGCGAGTGTGTGTGTGTGTGTGTGTGTGTGTGTACTCTGCAATCGAATTCAAATTCGAATGTGAATCTGCCGTCTGTTGTTTGCCGTTTGTTTTGGAGTGTGCAGTGTAGTAAGCGGACAAAGGAAAGAGAGTTGGTTTGGTTGTTGAGTTTTTTGGCGTCGGGTTCAGTAGATCGATGCGTAGCCCATTAAATGACTAAATTTTCTGCGGGTCCTCGCCTGCTGTTACTCTCTTGTTGAGTCGAGGACCGGACGAGGAGAGACGAGAACCAAACCAGGACCAGGACCAGTTCTCCCTCATTTTGTTTACTGTATTATCCCTTTCCAAAGTTTAACGAGTCCGATTAAGGATTAAAGAGGGAATATTACTGGATGTTTATATTATGCGATACCATACGATTTGTGTGGATTAGTTAGTGATTAGCTTAGGACGACGGTTACGGTTACCGTATAGTTATATAGGTTTATAGGTGTATAGATAGATGTATAGGCTATATGTTCGTTTGGCATTGATATCATCATCATAGAAGATGCATTGAAGACACATGTAAACATTTGAATTTACAGAGCAGATTAGTACATGTTCTTAAAGACTTGGGATTGTAAAACCTGTGCGTTTTTCAATCATAGATATTGTGTGTGTATAGTTTTTAAATATTTCGTAAGTTTAACATTACATTAAAAGAAAGTTTTGATTTTTTTAAACATGACATTATTGTACTGCTTTTGGTGTGCGCTTTAGTCATCAATAAGCAGGTAGTTCCCGTTTTGAATCTTTTTGAAAAACTTGTACTTACGACAGTTTGCAATTTTAGAGTATGAAAATATGGCATTTTTCATTTAATATTATTAATTAAAATAATGTTAACTTTTTTGTACTTTTTAAATATGCACATGTAATTCTTATATTCTAAAATTCCTAATGGCGAGGCTTGAAAATATTACGTGGCTGATATTAACTCTTCATCTCCCAAAAAACGACATGATAATACGCACTTTTGTTCTTCCATGTAGGTACATACTTTTGCTACAGCAGTTGAGTGCAGTGTAGTGTAATCCTAATGAATTGAAACATCAGTTGTACTTGACAGTGCATAGTTGCTATGATTAAAGAATGAAGCTTCCATTTATGTAAAATTGAAAATTGTACAGTTTTATCAGCATATACTCTCAAGTTGAAATTTTGCCATTCCACTACATTATTGCACTATGGTCAAGTTTTGTACACATTAAGTTGTTTCAATGTAAAATGGATATTTAATGTGAGACACGCACTGCCAAGCCATAGCCAGTCCCATGCAGACGCAGTCATCAGTGTCTATCTGTCCATGTGGATTGTGGATTGGTTTGGTCTTTCGTGGTGGTAGTGGTGATGGTGGTACTTTTGCAGAAAGTGGATGTTGATTTTGATCGGATCTTTTTGGTCGTACTCTCATCCTTGTCCTCGCGTAGTAGTAGTGGTTCGTAGGTATCTTTTAAAGTGGAATGTACATACCAGATACTTTATGTGGATGACTTTGTGTGAAGAGTTAAAGTGAAGAGGCTTTTAGTTCTTGAAATCATTTAAAATGTTAAATGGCTAAATGTTCACTTAAGTTGTCAGTCAGTCTGTCCGCATGGACATGACGATGCCTTAATTGCCCTTCATGTGTAAATAGCTCCGTGTATATATACATGTATATGACACGTCTAAGTAATTGGAGACATGTAAGTACTTAACTAGTGAGTACTCTTCTACGTAGGTATATAATATTGTCATACTATTATTTGTATTTACGTTCAATTATTCAGTATAGACTTTGGGCACTACTGACTAACTGACAACTGATACAGGTGGGTTGGTGGGTAGGTAGGCAGTAGTAGTAGTAGTAGAAGTAGTAGTAGGCATTCCAATTCCAATCCAATGCTTTTTCTCGTGTAAAAAGGAAACATTATAATTGTCATGAAGTTCCTTACACTGTATTGAACAACTGCATGGATACTTTAGCTTTACCTCTCGCACTAATGTTTACACAATTTTTATCTTTATGTAAATATCCATCTAACTTTAAGACTGCTATTGTAACTCCACTTTATAAAGGTAAAGGTCACAGGAAGGATCCTTTTTCATATCGCCCTATATCTTGTTTACCAATTCTGGATAAATTGTTTGAGCAATTGCTGCATGCTCGCATTATGTCTAGCATTCAATTATGTGACCAGCAACACGGTTTCAGGAAAGAACGGGCATGCCAATCAGCAACTCTACAATTTATACAGGATTCTTTTAGGTACTTAGATGTAAAGTGTGGCAGAGTAATTGCAGTTTTTATTGATTTGCAGAAAGCATTCGATTCGGTAAACCATAGGAAGCTGTTAATTAAGTTGAGAGACGATTTTGGCATACACTCGCATTTACTTAAACTTATGGCGGACTTTTTGAATAATCGTCAATTTAAAATAAAAATTGGTGACTTCATTTCAGATAGTTATGATCTAAATATGGGAGTCCCTCAAGGGTCAGTATTGGCGCCATTACTGTTCATTATGTATATTGATAAGATAGGTGATGCCATATCTGGTGGTGTAAAATTTATTTTGTATGCAGATGACTTAGTATTGTACTTCTCGAACTCAAAGTTTGAAGTTATGCTTAACTCAGTTCAGACTTGTTTGGATTCTCTAAATATATGGTTTAATATGAATGATTTGTACATTAATATAAGCAAGACGAAATTTATGTTACTCCATAAATCAGGTGACTCTAATATTCCTGAACCTGAGAGAGTTGTATTGTATTGTAATGGTCAGGATATAGAACGGGTGTACACATTTAAATACCTTGGTGTAATTGTTGATTGTAACTTGAATTTCAATGAACACTTTTCGTATGTAAAACGAAGAGTTAATGCTGCAATTGGCGCTATTTTAAATATTAAACGGTATTTAGACTTTAATACTTTTGTTGTAATGCTTAACGCTTATGTTCTATCAGTCGTTGACTATTGTGTGATAATTTGGGGATCTAGATCAAATGCTGAGCTTCAATCATTACAAAATAAGCTAAATAGAGCTATAACTGCTTTCTGTAATATCAGGCAGGTAAATGTAAATCAGAGTGATTTATTGGAAATGTGTAATGTATTGTCAGTGTACGAGAGGATTAAGTATTACTCACTTGTCTTTGTGTTAAAAACTTTAAAGTACGGTTCTAATATTATTTATTTTAAGAACATTTTTACGCTAAAGACGTCAGAAAGGCATACGCGATCAACCAATAAATGCTTGCTTGATTGTTTAAGGTTCAACACGGAAAGTTATAGAAACTCGCCACTTTATCGATGTACTAATGAATGGAATAATATTCCTGAGGAAATTAAGGGAGGTGTGTCGCTTGAAAGTGGGGAATTTGAATTATATAATATTGGTCCTTTCCGAAATAGGTTAATAGAGTATATAGTAGCAAGTAGGGAAGATTATATTTATAGCCCCTATATTCCACCGTAGTTTTAGCGTTGTTCCCTTCTTGCTTTTATGGTACTAACTAATATTTTCTTTGGAATTGATGTATCTGATGTATCTGTATTATTTCATATTGTGTGTATTAATTTGTATTTGTGTGCTAGTATTAATTTAGTGTCCGTGATTTAATAACAGTATATATATACTGAATTGCCTGACACTTTAATAAAAATAAACTCAAACTCAAACTCAAACTCAAATGCGATTTCAAATTTGAATTCTTGAGAAGTAAGTGTATTGACATGATGTGTGTGGATTGAGTAGAACGTAGGTAGGGGCCTCACCATTTACGTCCACCTATAAAGTATAATAAAGCTCATTTCATTCTTTCATTCTTCTCCACACTCGGATTATTTTAATGTGTCCAAAGCAAAGTGCCTACCAATGAAGTATATGGAAGACAGATTATATTGTACATGTGCTACACACGGCTACGATTTACGAATTTCCCTATTGCCTATTCTGCGCACTATGTTTCCTTTTCCTCTGATTTTGATTGTATGTCTACTTTGATTGTACTCACTGACTGGCACCACATAAGATTTATAATCACAAACCATAAGACGAACCAAGTGGAAGAAAAACAAATACATACAATACAAGTGTATCGTATGTGTAGAATTTGAGCCGAGGAAGCATAGGGACAGATGAAAGAGAGAGAGAGAGAGAGAGAGAGAGAAACAACAACATTCTAATTTTCTATTTTCTAAAAGATTGATGTTTTATAATAGAAGTAGTGAAGAATTTAGAGAACAGTTTAGTGTTGTTTTTGTTGAACCGTTCTTGAATGGTTGAATGTTAATCCAATTTTGGTAGTCCCATGTGATTTGGAGTTACACTTGTAGTTATTAGTCCTTCTTGTTATCGTCCTTGTTATCGTTGTTGCCGTTGTTGGTTGGACGGGAAATATATATATACACTGCTGTACAGAAAGCATAAAGATTTTTTGGATGGTGTGTGGAAGCATCACCATTATACTTTTGTGCGGTGTACTGTAGGTTGTTATTTAGCACATGGTTTTTTCTGATTGTACTTTTCGTATATAGATACGTACGATTAGACTTTTTTTGTGAAGGCAATAAAATGTAATATATTGTCACTAAAGATGCAGTATCAGTGTCACTTGTTCGCGTTCTCGCACGCATTTTTTCTACACAATGCAAAAATTAATATCTGCAGTGTGAGGAATGCAGGCTAAATGCAGGAATTTATATACACGTTTTTGTGTTTCTTGTTCCTTAGACAAGAAAATTTTATTGGAGTAAATATACTTCATGTGTATATATGTTATAACATATTTCTGAGATTGCAATATACGGCCTATAACTTACCTGCGTGAACGTATATTTTTTTAATGTACTTAAATTAAACGTTTTGTGGAAGGGAAACATTTTTGAAGCTATACATTTTTGACAATTAATAAGGTCCTTATACCTTGCGCATTGCAGAATTGTACATTAGCATAATATTTTCACAAAAGTTTGCAAAGTTTTGTATTTATGTTTTAAAACAGGTTCAAACGTTTTAGTTGATTTTAGAAAGCTTCAAAATCTTATAATTACGTTTTTTCAGAAAGCTTCAAAATCTTATAATTACGTTTTTTCAGAAAGCTTCAAAATCTTATAATTACGTTTTTTCAGAAAGCTTCAAAATCTTATAATTACGTTTTTTCAGAAAGCTTCAAAATCTTATAGTTGCGTGTTTTCAAAAAGCTTTAAAATTGTGCAATTAATTACGTGTTTTCCAAAAGCCTAAAAATTATATAAAAAACCTTTAAAATTAATATAATAAACAACTAAATTCTGAAAAAAAACTTTCAAGTCCCAAATTGCAAGTATAAAATAGAACGAAAATCATGTGTATATAGTGCTCATTAAACCTGAAATATGACTACATTTTTTGTCTCCTATTTTTTGTCTGTCAAATTTCGTACTATTAGGTCTGCTATTTCAACTTCAAAGTGAGAACGCATTATGAAATGATTGTTATTTTGTCGCCTTTGAAAATTACAGGGCAAGAAGAAGATAGCCTGCCTAGGAAATAAAGTGTGTGATAGCCCATAGGCGCCTATAGGCACCATAATCTGTTGTTTACGCTTACATTTATTACCTTGTGGGATTTATATTTCGATTTAATTTTTCAAATTTCAAAACTCTTCAGATCTTTATGTGAAGATAAAGTATATAAATAATTCACACATGTAAAATATGTACAGTCCAGATTCCTGTTAAACAGGTACCTATTACTATTCCTTCTTCTGACAAAACAGTACAGCACTGACTGATGATACAAAAGGTACTCCTCTATCTCATAACCTATTAGCCTTTTAGCGCGTTTCATCTCATTTACATAAACAGTTTACAAGTTTTAGTTTCAGACTCACAATAATCAGACAGGGCGTCAGTGTTTCACACACACACACACACAAAGTTTTTTTGTATAATATTAAAATTCCAATTTCAATTCGAATTTGCAAGAAAGAATGAAAAGAAAGAAAAAAAAATGTAAAATTAATGGGAAGTCTAGTCACTTGTGAAATCTATAGTGTCTTTGATTTTCAGTTTTCCTTGTGCTGTTCTTTTTGTTGTTGTTGTCTTTGTCGTACCTTTGTAGTCATCATAAACATTAAAGTTTTCAAATTTTTAAATGGGCTTTCATTGTTTCATGAGCCCCATTGTCTCTTCCATCTTTCATTTTGATTCATTTTTATTTTTTTTACAAGGGTAAGTTATGATGACATTATTTAAATGTATCTCTACATATTTTTGATACCTACTTATTTGCTTATATAATTACTTTGAAACGAATGAAGCATTCCTTCCCTATCTGTACTAATCATAAGTTATAGTTATGATAATCTCCTGCAATTAGGCTTTTATATTTCAAGCTTAAGCTTATCCTACATAGGACTATATAGCTATGTATATATTTTAGCTTTGACCTATTATAACATTGTCCATTTTTTTAAAGCATGGAAATTTGAACTCGTTACTATGTTACTTGTTATGTTTCTGCACATATAAGTTGTCTGTGCGTAAGTACCTCCATATATTTTCTTATCCTTAATTCCTTAAGGTTTTCCTAACAGAAGACACTGCACATAATAATTATTAGACGGTGATTCATGGCATATTCAGGCAGATACATATATGTACTATGCCGCCAGGCTGAATAAAATCTAATTGTATAATCATAATATATTATGTAGAATGTAGGTACATGTAGGTATGTGGAAATAATATATATTATATCGACCCGTACAAATTTGTAATTGTATATTTTATAACCTTTATAAAATTGTAATTTTATTATGATTGTGATACTGGTCAAATCTTTACAAGATTATTGCATTAGGTAACTAGATGGCTATATGGTTTAGCTTTTAAATGGTTCCAGTCTCCTTGCGCGCCGTATATTATGCAGACACTTTACATGTAATGTACTTTATCACTACACAATAAACAAAACAAGCATTGACTAGTGAGCAGTTTGCTTTTTGCATATTATGTTGTGTATTACAAAGTATGTATGTTCAGATACTATTTATTTTATAAGGTATCTTCTTCGGCTTCGGTTTCGGCTTCGGCTTTGGCTTCATCGGCTTGGGTAAAGTATCTTGGTCTGTGTACAGTGCTATGTATATTATTGGACGCCTACTGTACACTACTGATATAAAAAAAATTGTTCAGTTTATAGTTGAAATTGAAACAGTAATGATCATATTTCTTCTCCTTGTGTCAAGTTTCTAATTCATTTTTTTTCGTCACGGCATTATCTACGACAACGACTACGACTACGAGAGAGAGGGAGAGAGCATTATATTTCAATTGTATTGAATTGTTGATTGTATTGTATATGTGGAATTCGATGAATGCTATTGTGAAGCTACTAGAATGGAAACAGCTCTCGGAATTGATGGGTCTGGTTCATTTGCTTATATGACATGACTCCCATTGGGCCTTCGTTCCTTGTGGTGTATAATGCGCCTTCTTGGTCATTTTGTCTCTTTTGAGCCTGGGCCATATTCTATAGTCTAGTAGTAGATTCGGATGCTATTATGCGGATTTCGTCTGTAATATAAGTCTGCAGTATATTATGTATAGTGTCTTTGTGAATGGTAGTGTGATGGTGGTGTTGAATTTGAGTTGGTGAGTGTTGGTGGGTCTCTCTCTCATTTCTTTCGTGTTGGTAGTAGTGGTGGTTGTTGATGTTGGATGCAGTCGTAGTTCATCTTAAGATTAGATAGTTAAGAAAGTTTGTTTAAAAAATGCTGGACCATCATCCCTACTACTACTACTACTACACTACTACTTACGTGCAGTTGTTAAAGGCTAAAAGGTTTCCTCTTGATTACTTTAAGTAAGTCAGTCAGACCGACAGACCAACAAGAGCAGCATTACAAAAGTCCGTTGATGCAAGTGAACAGTGCAGTCTGCAGTAATGTCAGGAGTCAAGTCATCGTAAGTCAAAGCTTAAGAAAAGAACGAGAGAAAAAGGAATGAAAAAAAAGTGATGAAAAAAAAATAATCAGAAGCGTCAAAGCGTCTTCTTGGTCTTAGGTCTTGTAGAATATTATTAAGATTAGAAAAACGAGCTTGTTAAGAAGAATAAGAAATAGGGACAGGGACATATGGACACACACAATGCAATGTAAGGAGATATCCCAGTCCCGCAGTCTGTCTGCCCAGACATAGTCTATACTATGCACTGATATTGGGCTTTTTGGGTATAGATGCAATTGAGGAAAAATTAGCGTAGCAGTTGTTGGGTGTTGTTGGTAGTTTAAATTAAAATTAAACATGTGTGAACAAAATCCAATGTCATTTTGATTTTTCTGTTTTATTCAATACTTAACTACGAATATATAGTTTTAATTTAATAAAGTGACACTGAAAGTGAATCAGGAAAATCTGAGACTGTCTTCTTTTATGAAAACATTAATTTGTAAAAATACGCTGTCTTTCATTATTATTGTTAATATCCCAATACAGAAGGAGTACTGTAAAAGAAAAAGAATGGATTTTTGAACCGAGAAAATCATTAATTTGTGTATGTACTTACATACTTCTATAGAAAGTAAGCAAGGCCTATAGTGGCCCTGAATACAAAAAAAATGATTAACTATATAGAAAATTTAACGTTGCTAATTTTTGAAGCAATTTATTTAATTCCATGGTTTGCTTACTCAGTAAATTTGCTTGTTCAGTCTTGAACAAAAAAAACGGGGCAAAAATGAAATAAAATAAAGAGATGAAGAAGGAGAAGACGAAGATTAGATTTTACAGTAGATTGCGGATGAATGGACTTGTTTACGTTTATAATTAGTTCCTCTTCCTCTTCCTTGTTGTGCTCCTTTCCTTTATAATCGTATTTATTTATATCTTTTGTGTGTAGTTGCGTGTAGTTGCGTGCACTACTCTGTCTGCCTGTACTGCTGTAGTAGTTTGTAGGTCTGTAGGTTCTAGGTCTGGTCCTGGTCTGTTCTGTGAGTCTCTGCCCAGTGTGTCTTTAGCTACTTACTGAGATGAGATGAAATTTAAAATACGGGCTCCTTTTATATTTTCATGTCAATGCAAAATACTCGCTGTACAGAGATTACTTAGAGAGTCTGTTTAATTATAAAATTGCGTTGCATTCTACATTGGTTTATATATCATAGTAGTTACTAGGTCCTTTTAGCTTTCACTTTATTTTTTTCAATTCGGAAATAAATTCAAAATATTATTGTATGGCATTCTACGATTCTACACACTGTACTTTGAGCCCTTACGATTAGTATTAATTATATTAAATTAGCTGTACTACTTTTACTGGCACTGGTACTATGGTGCTGGTGCTGGTGCCTTACCATTCAAATTCGAATTCCCGATGTTTTAAATGTTTTAATGTAATGAGATCTTCTCTGTTTGTGGAAGTAGACTGGAAACGTTCTCTTGTAATGTAGTAGCATATGGGATGTCAATGGTTAAGGGTAATTGTGTTTTTAGTGTAGAGTTCAAAATCGTATTGCTAGTTAGTACTGTATTTATAATATAACTTCATAATATGATGTATAGAACGTATCGTTTGGATTTGGATTTGAAATTTTGACTGGTCATATTATATGATTATGATCAGCTGGACTATAGGTAAGGTATATCTATATACTACCCGTATTATTAGCCAAATTATAGCTAAATGGAATTGTCAGCCTCTGGGCTTTTCAATTTTCACATTGCTCATGTTATAATAATGCTCATGTTTTTTTTAAATTCAGTCGAGACAGTTCTCGTTTGCTGCTGCTTATATGCTCATTATATCCGCATGCGTCTTTATAACATAATAACATTGTATGTATAGTTTATAATGGCTTGATTGAGCTGGAAAATCTGCTGCGGGAATGTTATATACGTTACGTTATAAATAAGTTACGTTGCGATTAACGATATATATTATTAATATTATGTAGAAGGGTAGATAACTGGAGGGTATATAGAAAAAGATATAAGTAGAGTTCCCATGTGGGCGTCGTCCTCCTTGTCATCCTGAGCACACGATTAAGATATTATCTTTTCTTTTATATATCACTAATGATCCCTATTATGCATACACAATACAAAAAAACATGACTCCATCTGAACACTGTAGGCTCCATGCCTAAGTTGTATGAAGTAGGTACGCTTTTAGATTTTTTTTCTTCTCCACATTGGATTTACATTGGGCATACCCTGTCTGTCTGTCTGTCTCTATCAAATTACAATGTGTACCAATATATATATATCATGCTCTACTCTCTCAGGCACAGATTGTAAATTAAGTTGTGTACGTAATTGTATATAATTACGGTCGAGAGTTTCAAATTTTTGTGCATGTATCTATGGGAGCATAATGTGAGACCTTTTAGCTGTAATGATATAGGGACGTAAGGTACCTACATTAGAAATACATAGTCTATTAATGGAGGGGGCATATATCTAATATCTAATCCAATCCAATATCCTGAGCCTGACTTTGTATGTAATATAGGTATAGGCATAGAAGAAGCAGTAGGAAAAAAACCTTTTGCTTTTTATCCCAATCGAAATTCTAATCTCAAATCTCGTATCATCTCATTCATCTCATTCGTGAAGTATAGAAGTAGGTAGGTACATAGAGTTGGTCTCTTTTTTGGACTGAATGGTGTATATCATTCAATAAAGAGATGTGTTCACTGTTCAGTAGACGGAGGATCTGAATGGAGGAGGAGTATATTATGCATAGTATCCCGAGTACAGAGTTTAGTTATAGTCCGGGTCCCATGCTGTGTTGCAGTGTAGAAGTCGTAAGTAGTTAAGCTTAAATTATCTGATGGTGTATCTTCCGTCCAAAAGTCAAAGTCGATGTGGACGTCTGTATTCTCGTTGTGTAAAGTAGTCGCAAGTCACTATATAGTAGTCAGTCAGTAACGTGCGCTTCTCATTATGACTCTATAAGAGGGGAATAGAGAGAGGAAAGAAATATTATTAACATTAACATCATTATTATTGTATGGAATTGAATGAAAGCATTTCTCGTGTCGTTTTCTTTCCATATCCACTTCTATATTTTCTATAAGCTCATCTCGTTACTCCTTGTGTTGTGTGCCCCCTTCTATTCACGAATCAATTTAGGTTCAATTGTTGAATTTTTTTTTCTTACATCGGCCTCGGCCTCGGTCTCGGTCTCGGTGTGCCTCAAGTTAAATATATAGTAGATAAGTAGGGGGACACTTGATACATTATTATATTTTTATATAATTATTATTTGGAAATGTATTAACTATGATGTCGTTGGGGTTAATGAAGCGAATACTGAGCGAACATATTTTTTTTTAGATTATCAGTACTCGCCGGCCCGGTGACAGTGGCAATGCAAAAAGGTGCATCTAAATTTGAACTAATATAAAACTTATGGGCAATTAGAAATTCAACATTTTGTAAATGATGAAAACATCTAAATTACTGAAGGCATTCCAAAATATTTATTTAAAAAAGAAGAAGTAATTTCGAATTTATTTGACTTGGAAATTCTAAAATTAAAAATGTATTTTAAATTAGTATTGCATCTTCAGTAAGGAAAATCTTCCTTAATATAATATCTATTGATAATTTTACCGTGTGGGTAATTTAGGCAATTGAAGGTATTTAGTCAAACAACAATAACAGTACAACACATGACACTCTTGCATATTGACTTCCTATTGTCAGACAGTTGATAAATCTACACCTCGTTATGTCCATGTCCATGTAGCTCTTTTTGTTATTCATTCGACATTTTTTTCTGTTATGTGCCTGGGTGGTGCCGGACATATCTCGAAAATGGAAATGTAAAAGAATGCGATTGGAATTTCAAATAAATGTATATAACCAAATTTGCAATTTTGAATTCTTTTTAGCTATGTGTATCAAAATGTATCTGGAGAATCGAAAAATAGAATATCTTTATATTCATCTCTTACACTCAATATTGGCTTTCGCTTTGGATTTTTATTTTATTTTGGAATTCCAATTCGGATTTGGAATTTGGAACGTCTCTGATGTGATATCAATATCAATGTCGTCGTCGTGTGTGGATGTCGATAGTCACTTTTAGAGTATTGAAAGGCGGATGTTTTTCAACTATATAATGTGGGTGTATTATGCAGATATATACAAACATTACGTATAGTCGTCGTGTATAAATGGGAATGGAAACTTTCTCCATCTCCGGTTGCAGATATTTTCCTGTCGATTTAAAGAGCATCTGACATTTTTCACATGACAATATATTATTGAGATGGGGGACGGTCATGGCAATGGCATTTACAATTTACCTTCTATTTCTTTTTTGCTACTATACTTTACTATAGCAGCTACTACATTTTTATATATTATATTTGCAAGAGATAAGATACTGTATGATGATATACCATTTAGAAGGAAAGTTTGGAGGATTTGATTTTACATAGTTTTTTTTATATAATAATATTTTGTATAATTTTGCATTGAAAATATTTTGGAAATACTGAATGTTTAAAAAATGCTTGTGTATAGTTCTATAGGCAGGGGTCTATAACTCTTATAGCTTGTATGTATATACTTTTTATACATTGCATTTGCTTCTCTACTATATACTCGTGCTGCCGCTGCTTCGCTAAGGATTTTCTGTTAAATTCAAAGATGACTGATAAGCTTGAAATGTTTACTGATGGGATCAGCAATGGCACTAGAACTACAGTGGAGCATCAACATTTAGCATCAGGAATAATATCTTGATTGAAGACGGAAAACAAACCGTGCGTAGGTTAAAATGGAAAAAATAGAAACAACTTAATATAAGGTTTTTATATAGCTATAGTGGTCACTACGTATTTTGTACTTTTGCATATTCAATAGACAGCTGATCTTTGAAGTTCATAATAAAATTATAGTTGATATTTTGTAGTATCGCAAGTACAAACAGAACATTTTTAAATTCAAAGAACTGTATTTCGCTCTTTCAAAAAATTTTAAACGTTAAATTCTACATTTTCAAAAAATGTTCTAGTTTTTTCAAAACCTTGAACATATAATTTTCCGGCCTTTTTAAAATGTGCAATTATTAGTGTAGAATTATAGTTGGATTTAAAAAAAAATAAAAATTAACAAACAACGCATGTTACTCTTTCAAAAATTGCCAGAATTTCTTATTTTGAATATTAAAAAGTGCCCATATAACATATTCTTTGGCTTGTAAAAAATATCTGAATACCTTGATTTTGACCCTTTAAAAAAATTAAAAAATGTCAGTACATTCCACTTTTTTTAAACGCTTAAAACCGTGCAGTTTTATACTCTCAAAAATAATTCAACAATTTAGCTATAAATAATGCAGTCGCAGTCCCACCGTTAAATCATCCCCCCCCAGACTAGGACTGTAGGCAAGCAAAAAAAAGCAAGATAGCGGGTTTTGATTTGTACTAAAACAAAATCACTAAAAAAAATAACTTGGAGCTTCTTTCCAATCTTCCCGTGGAAGATATGAGGGAATTTGAAAATACGACTACGAGAAAGGAGAGAGGAAGCGTAAACACGTGAGCGTCAAGACTTAAAGAGGTTTAGTTGTGAGAGTGAGTGAGGGTGAGGTGTACGTTTACGTAGGGAACGAGATGATAGTTAGACAGTGTAATATTATATGTTCGTATCACATAAAGCATCTCTTCTTCATCTCTCTTCTCTCGTTCCCCCGTCTCACCGTCACCGTCACCGTCGTAACGTAGGAAAAAGCAAAGTTAAGAGCAAGAGTCGAGTTGTACATTAAAGGTATACGCTCGACGTTGAATTGAACGTTGACGATCCTGAATCCTGACACGATGCGACGCGCTGACATGACATGACGATAGCATCAATGTTTACCTTGTTAATGTATGCATGGATAGATACTTTGTCTCTCTGAATGTTTTATGTATGTACCTACCTACCTACCTACCTACCCAAGTACCAGAGCACTCCTACTACTCCTACCAAACCAAACCAAACCAAATGTATGTATTATTATTGTAGGTAGCTATGTGAAATACACACAATTACGAATTTGAATGCGACTACTATACTTTCAGTAGTTTCAGGACAGGAGTATCACTGATGATATGACAAAAACTTTGCAATTTTCTTATTCAAATTTAAACATATATGCTGTGCCACTATGTAGGACCACATACTACTACTACTATACTCCCACTAATATTGACTGTCACTACCAACACCAACACCAACCAAGCCATGTCAAGGCCCATAGGCTTGTGTCCACATTGTAAAGTTCCCAGGCCAGGTATTTCAATCGTTATGTATGCATACGACATCCGCGTATATTATTCGATTGCCTTCTGGGTTTTTTTGGGTGTTGGTGTTGGTGGTACCCTATGAAGTATGTACTTACTTCCCCCTACCTAACATGTATAATTATAAATATTACATGGGAAAATGGGGGGAACCAAGAGAAATATTTATACAGCAAAGTTTTTGTTGGCTTTCCGAGCAAAAAGTAAAAAAGCAAAATGAGTTGTCTCATCTGGCTATGCACAATACATAATACATATTATTATATAAATATTTCAGATTTCAAATTGCCTAAATTTCAAAATTTGACTTGTACAATACAGTGCAAAATACTTTAATTATTAGACATATTTCTAGAAAAAAAGATAAAAATGCAACTAAAATCTGCTGCTTTTAAAAAAGTTTTTAACACAGTGCAAAAAGGACAGGTATTTTATTAGGCAACAGACAACACGTCTTTGCTTCAAAATTGCAAAACTTCCAGTGTAAATGAGATTCTATTGAGCTGTTTTTGTTATTAGTATAAGAAAAACATTTTGCTACTATTACGCACTGACTATCGTTTAGTTATAAAAAAATGTAGATAGCACGATTTGCTAGCTCAGCAATGTAATATCTTTTAAAGTTCCGAAAAATTGGAATGTGAACGTAAACTGTGTAGAGTAGTGCAAGAGATGCTTTATTGGAGCTGTAGATTCACTCCCGCGCGTGGACCGTCAGATACAGATCTATATACCAAGACACTTCAAGGTAGCATAATTATATATATAATATTATGGCTATATAGTTGAAACACTGAACTGAAACACTGTACTGGTGTAGCAAGCGTGAGCATACTCCTGATGTGCGTAATAATGTATAGAGGAAAAGGCTTTGAACTTTACTTTTCGGTTGGACTTTCATGTCAGATTCAGAAAGAGGGACAGAACTAAATCCAAAACCAACAGGAGCCAAAAGCAAGCAGTAGAAGCAAGAACCATAGCAAAATATCTGTAGGCACTATGTACATACGCATACATATTTTACACAGTCGAGAGTCAAGACATTAGACATTACAGTCCCGAGTCCAGAGTCAAAAGTTTCAATTTTATTCCCAACTCGACTGTCGTAGTAGACTGTAGATTGCGGAGTCGTCGATGTCGATGGGAACGACAGAAGGAAGGAAGGAACGAGCAAACATAACGAGAACATAGAACAGGAGCATTTTACATTATTATCTATATAGAGAAGACGAGAAGTCAGAAGGGGGAAAAAAGTGGATTGAAATTGAAAGTGAGCTTGAGAGGAAAGAAAAGGTAAAAATTGTAATGTCACACTGTTGACATTCATGTGTAACAAAAAACCAAGACAAGCGAAAATGGAATGATATTACTTACGATTAATCCTTACCTCCACAATTCTTCTACCTTTTCTTCATTCTATAAATTTACAAATTGTAAATCAAATATTATATTCTATCAGTATCTGATATTCTACTGTTACTATACAGATGTAATTTTTTTCAACACATTTTATAGTAGAAAATAATAACTTGAAATACAATCAATTTCTTTCTGCCTATATTTGCATATATCATTTGATATCGGCAGCAAATTCATACGCACTACATTTTTTAATAGTAAAGCTGTTTGCTTTTTAAGGACTTTACTAGCAATGGAGTAAAGAAAGTAAAAAAATATCTTGAAAGAAAAGGAAAACGTTGACTATTGACTTGTTCTAAATTCAAATTGTAAATAAATTAAATGACAAACATTTTAATCCTTAGACTCCTACGCTTAAGTGATGCGATATGTACATGTTTGGTGTCGGTACAGCAATAACAGTAATGCGGAAGGGATTATTTTCCAATTAGAAAACTATGTAAAGAGTTAAAAGCTTCGCTGTATCACTGTAATTGCATAATGGCAGTATGGTATAGTATTTCTGGAAATAGTGCAAGTAGCTATCTAAGACCTAAATGGTCATGTTATTTTCATTTCAGTGCTCCCAAACTGTGGCATATGTAGGAATTTTAGTATAGGTAATTATGTACTTAAGCATATGCCTTTATATACGTCGGGCAGTTTTGTATGATATTAAATAGGATTTTAAAATATATGCACAGTTTTTGAATAATTTCAATCTGATGTACTGAAATGTGCAATCTACTAAAAAGTTTTTCAAAGTAAATTTTACGATGTATGTTTTTGAAATCGTGTGGGGGTAGATATGATGTTTTGAATTTTCATATAATTGAAAATATGCAGTTTGCTGTGGTCGCTTGTTGAAGAAAAGGATCGTTTGTTTCTCAATTAATGGATTAAAAAGTGTAAATAATGATTTTTGCAGCTTTTTAAAGTTTTAAATATGTATTAAAAATGCTAAATTGTGTGTTTTGCTTTTTCAAAAAGTTATACAACTACCAAGTTTAGAACTTTCAAAAAGGTTAAAATCGCGTGCAAAATAACTTATAATTATTTATTTTTTAAGCTTGTTATTTGTGGTATCTACTCTTCAAAAATCATGCTGTTTGCTTATGCTTATGATACTTGTTTTTCAAGTAAATAGGTTCATAAATACCTTGTTTTTGATTTTAGCACAAATTTTACGTATCGCTTGTTTTCATTCTTCATCAACGATAAGATAGCACTATTAAAATTGAATTATAAAAAATTAATTGTAAGTTCTATGATAAGATCGCACTACAGTCAGATTCAGATTCATCATAGCTTACTTATATAAAAAATGCATTATCTCGCATAATGCATAGAGGATTATGATATGTACTAACGCTACTGTCAGTCAGTGCATTTTACAAAAGCTAAAGAGTTAAAGTGAGGATAATATATGAAGACAGAGATAGAGAGATGTTTTTTTAAATATTCTAATCCTGACGTCTTCGTGAGATTCAGATTACCGTGGTTGTATGTACTATATAACCATCCTTCAGTTCTGATCTGGTCTTTAAAAAGCGAAGCGTAGAAGGACTTGCGATTAAGTTTTGTTCCTACCTATCTACATAATTTACCGGAATTTTGAAACTTTTGCAATACTGGACCAATTTTATCGAGCCATATATCATTCGAAAGGTAATCACCAGTAGAATTCAAATAACGCAATGCGCCTCCGTTATAACAAAAAGTTTTCTAGATAACGGCCTTTTAATTTTAAAATGCCGCCAAAAATGTGTTGTATGGGTAACAATCAAAAAACAAAAAAAATGGTGTCTGCTTATTTTTAAAGAGCTTTTAAATGATATATCACTCGACAAAATCCGTTAAATTTTTTTAATTTTCAATTATTTTTTTTCAAAACCATTCAAAATTTTACGACACGCGTTCGTCCACTTTAAGTTATTCACATTCGCCTAATTGTTACCGTTCCAAATATATATCACTTTAATGTAATTTCATTGAGTTACCGGTCGAAATCTTCATTTAACACAATATTAAATGTTTTAGCGGGAAATTCAAAAATTGGAATTTTGAATTTTTGGTTGCATTACAGAAATTAACTATGAATAACATAACCAACAACACATTGTGCGGCCTAATTGCTTCCCTTAATTGAAAACCTGTAAATTGAATCTAAAATTTGGCGGCAAATTCAAAATGCCTAATTTTGCTGTTAAGGCTGCCAGGAAACAAGGGCTTTAGCCCTTGTTTCTTCCTCTTTATAAAAGACAGGGAGACACGGCGAGAAGAAGAAAAAAACGTACAATTTTAAATGGTTTTTTAAAGTCACGGATGCATAATATTTTTTTATAATACAGATAAAGGAGATTCCTTTCTATGTATATAATTTTGTTTGTTTTTTTTTGTGTCTGGTTCCAGATGAGTGCAGCCGTGTGAGATGTCCCAAAGTAGAAGAGTGCCCTTCAGATAGTTACAGACTACCATCAAGTCTTCACGAAGAGTCCAATGACTGTTGTCCCATTGTTGAGAAGTGTCAGTGTAATCCTGGTCTCTTATGTCTCAAGCCAGAGTGCCCCACGGGATGGGTTGAAAATCTCATCTTGAATGCAACCGGACAACCGGGGAATTGTTGTCCACTTCTCGAGTGCAGTCCAAGTCAATTGGGTAAGGCCAAGTCGAGTACTTTTAACCATATTTATTATTGCCATTATATTTTCAATTTTTTTATTTTCATGTTTAGTGTTATTCTTTCCAAGGGTTGTTGTGTGTGTGTGTTCTAGGGGCTGGCATGAGCTATATGGATGATGGGCAATCTAACTAAAGTGTCCCAAGCGTAAACTAATAAAGTTTTGTATGGTTTAAATTATAAAACTTTCCAATTTGATTAGCTATTCTGTGAATAGTATGGTTATTGGCAGTATAGCTACTGTAAATGTTCGAACAAGCGCCCGGACGCTTTTTTTGGATTGGCAGCCCGGCGCTTATTCGAATATTTTCAGTTTTCAGTATATTACATTTTCTTCATAAACTTTCGTATCATGTATTTGAAAGTAGAAAATATTTCATAGAGTTTTGTTGGTGAGTGAATTATGCAATGGTATGTTTTTTATAAAAATCAAAACACACTATTTAACTTCGTTAAACTTTAAATTCACAATTTTAAAGAATATACTTACTAATTGTAATATTATTCTTTCAAAAGGCGCCTGACGTTGTTAAAAATTGAGTTCAGAACTAGAGCGATTTTTTTCGTAGATATCAGGTTTTGATTCTAAAATATACTTTTTGCCTCTTGCTTGTGGTTTCACCCTTTAATAACCATTCTTGTGTATGTACTGTATTGTGTTGTAATCCCTTTTAAAAATTCGTGAAGATTGTAGACAATGTATTTCTGACTTGAGTAATGTACAAAGGGATGATAAAGAATGATTGATGAATGATGCAGACACAAAAAAACAAAATTTGAAATGAATTATTACATTATCTACTCCTCTCCTGGAATTAAAACCCATTCCATATGATATAATTGGATTTGAAATTGGAATACTTAATCGAAATTCGTAATCTTAAAATCATAATAACAAAAAATCGTGGATTAAAATGAATCAGTATGTAATAATAATAATTTTACAAACATTCCACGACATGATGGTTCAGGGCCACCTGCAAAGTAATTGGAAATGTTTTAGTGTTTGATTTAGTATTTTTAGAATTCGTTTTGAATTCTTTTAGCACGTCTACTTTTGAATTTGAAATCTGACATGATTTGGAATTATTGGTGTCAGAATCAGAACTCAGCCAGATCTATTTTTCTTTCCTTATCTTTGCATTATAACCTTGGCTTTGAATTTATTTTCTAGGCTGTAAAATTTTATTGTTAGGCTGCAATTTTTTGTAAGTCTATATGCATGGATAATTTAAATTACTACATATACAAAGCAGTATACTGTCAATTCATATTCCAATTCCAACAATTTAAAATGGTAGTGGAATATATGGCAATATATATAGTAATACTGCATATAGATAGTTGTCAATCCTTTCCTCAGTCCCCATATGATTAACTATTGGTTTGCGTGATTTCTTCCACTAATTTATGAGCTAGATTTGGACGCATTCTTTCAATAAAAGGAGATAAGGGGCTAATCTATTATTTGTGAACCGTGTTTTTCGTAGCAGCGTGATTCCTTCTCTTCTGTTTTTTAAATGGAAATTCTTAATCAATAAAGGAAAATGGGGGCTGTAAATAACATAGAAAAGGAGCGAAACCGGCACGGATTGTACAACGATATCAGACACGTGAAATCTAAATTTCAATTTCAGATTTGGAATCTTTTTTTTTTCTTTCTATGATTATGATTAGCTCGTGCCGTCTAGTAGCTACTGTAGGGATTTCACTTTAGGATGGGCATCACATTTTTGTAGGTATACATAGTTCAATTAGTAAATCAATCGTATCTTAATGTTGTACACGCATTATAATATAGGTACTGAAATGTATTTCGTATCTATAGTTAAATCTTCTGTATGTATTTGATACTTTTACTACTTCTATAAGTTCAAAGGCTTATGTGAAATAAAGTAAATGTTTTTGAGCACGTGCATCTATCACAGTCACAGTACAGTGAGTACAGTCCAGTCCAAGCAATCGTGTCTTACTGCATTGGAAGCAGTTGGCAATAGAGAAAATATTATAATCTTATCTTTCTTTCCCTGACATGTTTGGTTTATGTGTTTTCTAGTTTTATTTCTTCGTCCCTGCTATATGTCTGTGTATATGTGTAGGGAATTTAATATCTATAATTATATATGCGTAATTTTATATTAATTAGATATATTGGTACGTTTACATTTACATGTCACGTTTGATATTTTTTGTATCAGTATCATCGCATCGGTAGTTTGGATCATGGCTATAGGGCTTTTTGCTATGGGCTACAGCGGTATGGTGGTAGTATCAAATAGGACCAACTGACTGGTTAAACTATATGGTTAATATAAGTGTAGGTATGGTTTATTCTGGATCGTTCGGCGGAAATTAATGTTCTTGTTGAAGTTGAACATACTCTCCCCTCCTCCATTATTCACCTTTGTAAATTGTGAAGCGTGTAAAATATTTGATTCGAAAATTCTTAATCGTCATAAATTTAATTATCAGTTGACGGGGTGAGAGTAATAATAAATGATTTATTATTTTAGTCTTTTTCATCACGTTACATACGCATGTAGGAAACTGTAGACTATAGATGTGTATCATGCCAGGCAGGATACTGCTTAATACTGTACTGTGATATACTGATATACTGTCCATGTATGTAGGTAGTTCCTATAAATTTTCTACCTAGTAGGTATGTGCCTTATTACTTAAATTTTCGATTTCGTTTACACTGCCACAATTTTCTATTTTATACGTCTTACAATTTACAAAAGGTGTTCGTATATGATATTAGAATCAACCTATGTATATAATTATACAGCAGTAATTATATACACGTCAGAGCAGGGCCATGAGACCATAAAATAAAATAATCTGTAACTGTTTAATAAGAATGAATGGAGTCGGGCTCTTCTGATTCTTGTACTGGTTCTGGTTCTGGTTCTGGTTTAGACTGAACTTTAGTAATAATACAGGCTATAGAGTTCCTACACCTATATACGCAAGATATAAAAGTCGTAAGGTGACTGGATTTGACTTCATAGTAGTAAAGTACTGCACTTTATATATTATGTTTTATGTATATGAGGGAACATGGACAGAACTTTGCAATATTTTATAATAGCGATTTCGTTTAATTTCCTCTGTTATGCTATCTTATTTTAAAGGCTGTGAGTCTGGGTCCTGGTCCTGGGTACTGGATATTTTATGGCTTCATATTTCCATGCTTTTACAGCACATAATAGTTCTCTCACACAAAAGTCAGAGTGCAATGTATAATCTACGATGGAAGGGAAATACTGACGTATTGTAAAATATTTTGGGGGAAGAATTTCTATTTCTTTAAATGTCCTTTAATTCCATGCCCCTTGCTCCCTACTCCATCCCGACCTCGACTGCATTTCATTTCATTATTACAGCACTTTTGGTTTGGTCTCGGTCGGATTCTCGGATTCAAATTACTACTACTACTACTACTTCTGGATAGTGCAATGATTGCCATTGCAACTTTGCTATTCATTATTTAATAAACTTTAACTATAAGTCTTCATTTTTGACTTGGACTGCAACTACGGCTACGACAACGACCACAGATTGAACTTTTGCCCTTTGGGTTTTGAGTCTGTGTTATAAGCTTAAAGAACGGCATAAGCATAGTATAGGCATATAGGTATTATAGAAAAGGTATAGATATATAGTATTATAGATCGTAGCTATGGGTATATATATATATTATTATGAAATGTAGATAGTTTTCACAGGAATGTATATTATCATTAGGTATATGTATCATTACGTCCGTCAAGTGATGATTGGTGATGTTATGAATCATGAATTTATGAATTAAAGGCTTAATGTAATAATTTAGATTTGAGCGTTTATCATTCTGCGGTAGAGTTAAAAGCTTCAGTCATCGTTCTGGCTCGTATTATATTCCAATTAAGATATATTAAGATAATGTTATCCGAGTAAGTTGTAATTGTAAGTGCTAAAGTGACAAGATAATTTAATACTTATATAGGGGTCGTGGGTTATATTATATATTCTCTCTCTCTCTCTCTCGCTTTCGTACTGTCCGTATGGCCGCTCAATCCTCATCTCTTTTTACGCAGAGATGCATAAAAACTCTTGTGTTTTTTCCACACACTATATTTCACTATTATCTCTGCGTATTAAATATATTCCCCATCGTCAGTTCAGTATTATTTATTAAGTATCTCTTTGAATTCTCAATTACGAGGAGGACGGACAATTTACATGAGTTAATGATGATTTAGTACACACGCTCCATTTTGTTTTCTTTTTTATTACAATTATTCTCCTTTGATCAATTTTTTGTATGATGGTTTTGATTTCACAGTTTGGATGCAGGAAGAGTGCAGAATCAAACATTGTATAGATACATATTATAAAATTTTAAAACATTCTTCTGACTAATATAAACTTAATATCACCTGTAGGCCATATCTGCACGCGTTTTTTTTAAATGGAGAAAATAGTTGGTAAACTCTAAACTGAATATTATATTTTTTAAATTGAAGGTTTGAAATTATTACAGGTATTAGTATACAAATTGGAAAACACAAATTATAATAGTTTCGTAGTTTTTTTAAAGGTTGCAGTAGAATAGTTTTATTAATTACGAGTGTTTTATTGATTTTACAAAATTGAATAAGGAAGTGCCTTTGAAAAGTGTTAAATCTTACAATGCTTTATTTTTTAAATTTATGTTCTTTGTGAGAGAGGTAAATGATGTGATTTACACGGTTGTAGGACATTTGCTACCCGGACATTTGCTACCCGGACATTTGCTACCCGGACATTAGCTACCCGGACATTTGCTACCCGGACATTAGCTACCCGGACATTTGCTACCCGGACATTTGCTACCCAAAGCCCAACCTAGGACATTTGCTACCCATAACCTAGGACATTTGCTACCCATGGCTAATAATGTAGAAATAAATTGCATAGACAATATTTATGAGTGCACCACATGGCATCGTTGAAATAGTTTATTAATGCTATTATTGTTAATGATAAAACATGGTATAATTGTAGATAGTCGTTCAAAAATGATATTTCAAAAAAATATATATAATATCTTTACAATTAATTGGTCTTATTAATATATCCTGCATATAGAAACTGATTTCTGTATAAATGTTAGAACCAGGCAACAACAAGCCATTGCAGAAACGATACAATAATTACTTAAACACAAAAAACGGTAACAATAAAATTATAACGTAATCTTAAACCTAATAAAATAAATAAAACTCCATATGAGTCTAACTGTAAGTACACAACCTAAGAAAATACTAAGTAAGCCTTAAAACTAGAAACTGTCATTTTACGATAATTATGTTAGAAAAAATAATTCTGGCACGTAAATATATTTTGTACCCATGTACAAAAAAAATTACAATTCGCTGAATTTTTCTATCCATTCTTGGCTGAATTCTATATGCAGGATATATTAATTAGAAAAATTAATTGTAAAGATATTAACAATATTATTTTTAAATATCATTCAGCGTGTCTGCAATGGCTTGTTGTTGTCTGGTCCTGGTTCTAACATTTACGGCAATCATTCTTATCTTAATATGCAGGGTATAATTAGACAAATTAACTGTAAAGTTAATATCTATATAACTTTTAAACATAATTTTTGAACGACCATCTACAATTATACCATGTTTTATCATTCCTACCTATCTACATAATTTAGCGGATTTTTCACGATATCGAAATATTTGACCCATTTTGAAGTGTTATATACCATTGGAAAGGTAACGACGAGTAGAATCCAAATAACGGACTCTGCACGATTTTACTCACAAATTTTCAACATTTTTTTTTAAAAAACCGTCAATTTTTTCGAAAATTCCGCCCAAATATTTTTTTAAGCGTCCGAAGCCTAAAACAAAATACCCGTTTTCTTAATTTTTCAAGGGCTTTAAAATGATATATCATACATTACCATCACTTAATTTTGAAAAAAAAATAATTCAGTTTTTTAATTACAATTAAAAATTAATTATGACCTGACCTCAAACTACAAGTTCAATAGGTTCGCCTATTAATTCCGGTTTCACTGGTATATCGTTCATATCTGAATTCATTGACTGACGGGTTCAAATTTCGGATTTAAGATTTGGCGGGAAATTCAAAAAATGTACTTTTCAAAAACTGAAAATCGCCTGGAGGCATTTTCGCCTGAAACATTTTTTATTAACATTTACAAGTCTGCATTGAAATTGCCACTATACTTACTCTTTCACGGCTACCTCCCCTTAATTTAAAGGTTATAAATTGACCCGGCAAGAACTGCCTAACGTTACTGTTAAGGCTGCCATAAAACAAGGGCTTTAGCCCTTGTTTTTTAACAATAATGGCATTAATAAACTATTTCAACGATGCCATGTAGTGCACTCATAAATATTGTCTATGCAATTCATTTCTACATTAGCCAAGTGTAGCAAATGTCCTAGATTTGGCCGTGGGTACCAAATGTCCTAGGTTATGGGTAGCAAATGTCCTAGGTTGGGTTTTGGGTAGCAAATGTCCGGGTAGCAAATGTCCGGGTAGCAAATGTCCGTTTACCGATTTACACACTTAAAAAAGTAATACTTTTGAAAGCTGATTCGAAAAAGTGCAAAATGATGAATGTAGCTTGATGTTTTTCGTCGGTAAATGGCTAATTCCGTCTCCTTCCAATTTTCCCTAAAAGCAAAAAACCGTATGCTGTCAATAGTTTAACTTGCTACCAACTAGAAGCATAATAATATGATTTTGCTTTTAAAGAAAATTGAACGGATTTGATCTTACACAGCGACGTTTTGTTAATGAAACAATTATTAATGTTCAATTTGTGTGGGTCCCTATATTATGCATGTTAATGCTAATGTATAGAAAATCCGTATATGTATGTAGCATTGTTTTATATTCGGCTTAATTTAATTTGGCTTGTTTTGGTTTATTTTTTGTAGACGAGAAGAAAGTGTGCATGTACGGAGGGTCGGAGTATGAATCGGGAGAGACGTGGACGCATCTGGAGGATTGTACAGAGTGTACATGCTCTATTGATGGAGTCGTCACTTGTCAGCGTGTCAAGTGTGACTTGCCGGCTGAATGTCGACTGGCCCGAGCTCCACCCAACTCATGCTGTCCGCTCTGTGTTGGTAAGTGCTATGATGCTCCATTATCCTCACAAATGTAATACCGGTGTTCCTATTACCTCTTATACTATTGTAAAAGGAACGTGCGTCTTTTATTTCATATCAGTATTCAGTATGCCTCATGTCAACCACCACTTATTGTGTTAGACTTGAACCTATAGCTTATAATCCATTTCCATTTTCCATTGGCATTATTCTATTTACATTTGAATTTCCATTTGTATCCTCTTCTCTTTCTTTTTTTTTCATTTCATTTTACTTTAGTTTCATTGTTATGGTTATTTTGTACTGTATATTGTATTGTTGTTCATGCGACTTCTCTCTCTCTCTCTATAGCTCTGTGCTTATAAGCTTAAAGCTTTATAGCTTCGTTTCGATTTTGATTTTTTTGTTGTTGTGTGATCTGTGTGTGTGTGTGTGTGTGTTTGGTTTGGTTGTTGGTGGGCTCATTATGATTTTTTATGGTTCAGTTTCAGTGTAATAATATTATCTGTACTATCTATTTACAACAATCAACAAGGACGGGACGACGGAGACGACATCCCTATTAGAGATAGGGAGACAATCGAAAAGAGACGAAAGCAAGCACTTGATTGAGGAAGGGAAACACAAGCTCGGGCTCCAATACTTGAAATACAAAAGGGAAATAAAAAGTCGTTGAGCTACAAATATTTAGCATGGATGAAGATGTAATACTACCAGTACCAGTCTGCAGTGCGTGTATCTCGAACCTCATGGTTTAGAAACTATGCGTTTGTTTAAAACATGTAAATGTTCTATTTACGCTCATTTTTGTACCGTGAAAAAGGTTATATTTTCGTATTTTTGAAACACTAGGAATTTATAAATTAGGTTTTTTGAAAATATACAATATTGTAATTAGACATTTTTAAACGTATAAATTCATGAAATTACACATTTGGAGCTTCAAAAGTGTTCTTCTTATACATTTTTGAAAATTTGAATTTTTTAAATACCGTCCAAGATGCTCTTTTTAAGTTCTTATGAAGTAATCGTATTTTCAAACAGCTGTTTTTTAAAGAGGGAAAAACTATTAACAAGTTTAAAAGAAGCTATACGTATAATATATACTATATAGTATGCTAGATGCTCAACATTTTCCCAATGGTTATTCGTTTGTCCAATTATTACTCTATAATAGACGGTTTGTAAACTTCCATTGAATTCAAATGTACTTAATACAAATCACGATTTTGAGAATTACATGGCCTAATGAGGCAAAAATTTTGAGTACCTATACTAATCTCTGTACATAGTATGTATAGGTTAACATTGCACTGCAGATTTGTAAAACGTGTTAAAAACTAAACACCATCATTAACACTTCTTGTAACATGCTAAAAAATGTTCGAGTGTCTTGTATTGCCTCGTCCACCAAGATTTAGTAAGGACATAAATATAGACATAAAAATACCACACCACCCACTCACTATCTGGCACACACACACAGACACAGTCAGGACGATGCGATGATCAGAATCAGTTGGGAGAGAATATAAAATGGTTCCATATGATATGATAAGCCCCATAGCAACTCCAACCAACCACCATAACAACAACCAACTCGACTCTCAAGACTTTCAACAACTCCAACTCAAGAGCCTTCTTCGACAATTGTACCAAGAGGAGAGAGCACAATACTAAATTCACCATTAGAGATTATTTAACGTCACATAAACTCCCATCAAGTACAACATGATGAGCCATCAAAGGAAAAGTAAAGGGAACGAATAACTAAATTCCAATTCTAAATACAGAGACAAAATATAAAACCAACTAGAAGAAGACCTAAAGACGCATAGAGACGGGGACGGGACGACAACAACACTAGAGAAAACTCTTGATTCCAATTTCAATTCTACATGGAAAGCAAAACCTACCCACTATATACTTACGACGACGACGACGACGACTGACTAGGTTCCTTGTAGTTTTTGGAATTGGAATTGGAATTAGAATTACTGTAAAATTACCATGGGCCATATGATGGGGAAACAAAACAACTTTTAAAAGTTTTCAGAGCCTATATTATTATATTGTAGGGCCCTACAAGAACGACGAACGACCTACAACTACTACATACAACAGCAACAGTACCTATATAAATGCAAAGCGAGCCTCATTCCCTATTATAATTGTCTGTTACTTGTGCCTCCTGAACATGGTGTGAAAGAAAGATGTGATGGGACTGTGCGTCGCTCTGCACTTGTAAGAATGTACCTACACACATAATTCAGAGATTCAGTCTTATAGATCATAACTATCTTCAAAGCCTGTCTACTATCCATGAGAACTACAAGAACCTACCACCTGTACACTAGTTACAAAGTCTCTCTCTCTCTCTAATGCTACATAATATATAACAACTTTGTATAAGTCAATAATACGCATTATTATTATAAGTTTTTACCTTCATATTTTGTTTGTGTGCACGGAGGGACCACCCTGTACGTTTCTGTATCACGCTGTGAGTGAGACGGAGGCTGTGAGTCTTACAGAATAGAGCAAAGTCTTTGCAAATAAATAGTACAAGCAACTATGTGCACGAACAAAGTCAAATTTTTACGAATATACTGGCACTGGTGATCTGTATATATTTTGAATATAAAGCTTGAGCAGTATGCGTGTAGTTTTGAGTTTATTAGCAGTCTATCTATATTTTAAAAGTGAACCTACCTATACCTACCTATACTGATACTAATATATAGCTACGGAGAGACTTTAACCTTTCACAAAGGAATGACATGCAGAACTAGAAATCGTAGAAACAAGAAACCATTTCACTATTCTCTGAATTGAACTGACCAGGGAAATAAATTTAATTTATAATGTTCAATGAAATGTTCTATCTCCACTTGTTATAACAGTATTTCTCTTATTAAGTGTGCAAAATTGTAAATTTTAATAGTTAATGGTTCAAGTTAGTGTTGATGTTGAGATGATTGTTATCGTTACGTTACCTGCGAGCTGTGTGACTTTGCTCTTGGCTTTGGCGTCGGCTTTGGCATTGACTGGGAATTCTCTCCATGTTTCCCATATAGTTCTCCCGTCTACATATTTTATATATACACAGAATATTTTCTATTTATTGCCTATGGGATTGGATGGTGGGGATGGAAAAGTTGCTATTGTATTGTTCTGCTTGTTGTTGTTGGTCTTGTTTTTTATTAAATGTCTGTAAGTTGAGTTTAGTTTTATATGTGTCCATATCTAGTACCTCGATACATAATAGTATGAGGAGGCAATTTTACACTATGTATTAATGTAGTTTTTGAGTACTTTATAGCCATCAACGTTTTATTCTTATTTTAATTTGATTACTTTACTAGCTTTTGTACTGCGTAAATAGGATAAGGATCTAGTCGTAGTCAAAACTATGTCATTCCACCACTCCACGACTCATAAGCTGTAAACTGTACAGTAAAGTGGGGAATATATATTATTATTGTTATAGTGCTAGTAGTTGGTGGTTATCAGTATCAGTAGTCGTGATATATTATATACGATTGTATTTATATAGAAATACGCTTTTTTATTTGAGAGCTATTCAGCTTGAAATTGCCTTAATATTTTGTACGCGTCAAGTGGAAGTGGACGACGCGGATTAGATGGGGTGGAAAGAATAATAATAATAATAATAATGGACTTGCTCTAACATTGTTTGTATGTACGGGACAGGGAAGGAAATAGGAGCGGCACCGGCAAATGTATTTAATGTAAGGGTAAAATATCCTATATAATATATGTGATTGCATTGAATTGCGGCATATTATCTTAGGCAATGTACACTAACTAGTAAGCACTATAATATGTAGGACTCTGACTCTCCACTGACACATCCACACTCACTCATCGTCAGTCCGAGAGAGACAAGAATGACAATGGAATATGTTAAATAATTATTATTGTTAATATATTATAATGCTTGACAATTTGTGTGTGTAATTATGACCACACGTGGCTATTCTAACTTTCATCTTACCTGTTTGTAGTGTAAAGGCACCCTGGTGGGCTTCCCCTATATAATGTCCCTTGTCTCTCTGTTGGTTTTTTTTTCATCTATATAAATATACCCTGATCGTATCTCTTTAATTTGATATGAGATTAAATTTACGAGACCATTATTTAGATTGCAAGCTGCTAACTTAAATTATGTAGAAGTGGAGATTTATATATATGTTCATACGTATTTTATATAACTGTAGACGGTAGATAATCATAATTTACTTTTGTAATATATGTACTTAAATGCATAGGGGCGAGCAGTTCGAGCACTATGATTTACATTGTACATACTTAAAAATATCCCGTAATTTCCTCCTATTTTACTTTAAGTTGTTTTTACTTCTGCACTTTTTTTTTACATTTATTGTTGTAGTAAACGTATGTAGGTCTTAGATAGGTAGGTAGGTAGATACTTTGAATTTTATTTATGTATATATCGCTTTTGACCGCTTTTCAGACTATATGTGTGAGCCGATGAGTGATCATATATTATTTAAACTGAAAGTTAAAAGAAAAAAAAGTAAATTATCTTCCGTAACAGTTAACAATAGCTGACTGTAATTTCGCTGTAGGTTTTAATTCCCATGTAAACGCTCTCTGTTGCCATTGCTAATTGTTTCTTTGTTGTTATTATATCGTTGTTAATCGCACTTTGACTTTGTTAATAGTACTCATGGGGGTCTTCAATTGTAAATTAGTCATATGTAAGTAATACTGACGAGCATTTAAAATTACAATTACAAATTATATTTACAATTAAAGTGAGACTCGTGCATAATTTGTATTGTGTACATGTAGCCAAGATTTTGAGATAAGGAATTAATTGGGTGACTTGTCTCTCTCTCTCTCCCTCTGTCTCTATCTTGGATCGTCTTCGTCGCAGCTTAGTCGTATAGGAGCGTAGGTAGGTAGGTTTGGTTGTCACTCACAAAAAAATAGATGATTAATTAGTCCCACACACATGCGTACATTTGTCTACATAATATTATACCGTAGGTGTAGGTAGGTACTTTAGTATTTATTTATGCATGCTGGTTGGTAGATAGATAGGTAGGTAGGTAGGCACACGTAAAATGTAATGCTATCTTGTATATATTTGTAATTATCATGGGCTATTTAATATTCCCTGTTTGTTTTGTTCATCTTTCGCGATTAAGTCATGATTATCAATCAGGATTCATTTCACTTAAGCTGACGGAGAATTTCTTAAGAATGAAACCAACATAGAATTTTACATGCTGATTTACTGATACTATAGTGATACAACGTAGGTACCTATGTTGAGAGATACGGGCCTGTTGTCTGGGATAATGCTGGTCGTCTGGTCTGGTTCTGGTTCTGGTGTCTGATGCTGGTCAGAATTCAAATTTGAATTTAGAATCAGATTTATTGTTGAAATTATAATTGTGCACGCTTGACACTTGCTCATAATACACCCTTGTGTTTAGTTTTCATTTTGTTATTGTTTGTTTGTTTTTTATTTATTTATTTATGTATTCATTCTTGAAGTTAAAATTGAAATTGAAGACCACGTTCCTTCTTTCCGTGCGCCTGTCTTGGTGACTGGTGTCTGTTCGGTTGTCTATGTGTCGACTATTGTGTATATATATTGTAATATTTATTGCATTTTATATTTTTTTTCTCCCTTGACTTTAGGTTGTGTGACAAGTACAGGGAAAGTGTACAATAATTCCGAGACCTGGGAAGAAGATGCATGTACACTTTGTGAGTGTCAAGAGGGTCGTGTGAAGTGTCATGCAGCCATGTGTCAAACTCAGTGTGAGAATCCTGTACGTATACCCGGTGAATGCTGCCCACGATGTGAACGTACGTAGCATATGTACCTACCTATTTGTAGATATTAACACGGAGTAGACGATACTCCGAGAATTGGTCGTAGTTTCGTTCCTTTTTGCTGGTACTGGTACCTACTTGGTACTTGGTACTTCGTATACACCGTATTTCGTATCCTACAATTTTCAAAGTTTCATGCATCTCTCTCTCCCTGACTCTGTGTATTTTTTTTACTATCCTTATAACAACATTATTTTATTATATTGTATTATACGAGCCTATATATATGTCCCACAGTACCAAGTCACTCTATCGTATGAGGTTCTCTCGAAAAAGAATAGGAAACGGCGGCGAATATACTAAACGAACTAAACTAGCGAGATGGGAAAAGATAGATAAAGATTTTAGAGAGTGGGGGTTTGTAAAAATTTAAAATTTGTTATTTCCTACATAGACACACACAGAGAACAGAACCTTGGAGACCGAACAGAGCTACAGGGCAGAGAGAGAGAGAGATCGTTCTTGTATTACAGGAGTTGTAAAATGGAAATAAAATCTATATTTGGGTTCTTTCAACTTTTGACTTTGACTTTGAGGTTTTTTTTAAAAAAAAAAGTCTCATACATTGTTTCCGTTTCTTTCTCTTTTTTTTTAAACTTTGGGATTTTATACTGTCCTGTAGGGAATAGGGAATTCAACTCACGAGTAATAATATAGGAATAATACGATAATGATAATACGAACAGAATTGGAATTTGAAACAGAATTTCTATGTGCAGTATTTTTATTTCACACAGGATTTAAAGAATGACGAGATACAGAGACGAAGAAGGGGAGAAAAGGAGACAAAAAATACTAAAAATACTTTGTATTTTCTTTACGTTTACAGATGGGGAGCGAGAGGGCGGCTCAAAATTGAGATTAGACGGGAAAGAAAGTAGTGAGGACGATGGCTACGAGGAGGATGAGGACGAGGATGAAGATGAGGATGAAATGGACGAGCAGAAGTTGAGACAGTTGAGTTGTCCACGTATAGATTGTGATGGACGAGAGTGTCCCCATGGATTTCTTCTGAACAAAAAGGGCTGTCCCACTTGTAAATGTAACAAGTGTCACAGTTTGACATCCGAGTGCCACCTTGATTGTCCATGGGGTTACGACTTGAATCCAATCGGTTGTCCAGTCTGTTCTTGTCGACGAAGTCGACCAAAAGTTAAAGTTGTTATTTCCCAGACTGACATTGGCTCTGGTGGTTCGGCTCCTGGATATGGATCAGGTAGTGGTACTACTAGTAATAGTAGACGACAAGGGTTTAAAAAAGGAGGAGGGGGAAACACTAACAGTGGAGAGCCAAGTACGAGAGTATTGATCGACCATGAAAGGGAGATGAACAGTGCCCATCAAAATCCCTCACCGAGTCGTCATGAGGAATTGGAGAATCGCTTCTTAGCCTCAGCCCCAAGTGATCTTCGTTTAATGTGGAGAAATCCAGAGCAGCAGAGTGGGAGTCAGAATGGGAACGATCATGCTGGTGCTGGGGCTGATGGGAGACGGACGACCTCGTCACCAATGTCCGTGTCCAAAACTCAGTTCAAGTCAGTCCACGAGTTCTCACCATCCAGGTCCTCGTCGTCATCATCAGAGCTCTGGGGAAAAAATGGTGAACTCTCTTTGTCGTCGTCCTCGGCGTCGTCTTGCAAGTCAACGGATGACAAGCATGGAATAATTGAACGGTCTGAGGGTGACGAATGGTCGGATGGATGTCGGCAGTGTGTTTGCAAGTTTGGACTTGAGATGTGCTCCTTAATCACTTGTAGTCCACCCGACTGTGAGCATCCTGTTTTCTATCCTGGTGACTGCTGTCCCAGGTGTCCTGGTAAGATTTATTGACATTCTCGCACTATGTTCTCCTGGTCCTGCATAAACTTTTTCAATCCTTCGTATGTCATATATAGGTACCCCTCCACAATTTCATACCGAAAGGTATAGGTAGGTATAGATTGTGACAGTAGACAGCACAGAGATACCGACAGATATTTCGTCTTCTTTTTTTAATGGTTTTTTATCATTTTGATTTTGATTCCAAGATATCATAGTATGTATCATGCGACACGAGAACGAGAACGACAACGACCTCAGTCAGTCGCCGCAAAATTCCTTTGTTGTGAGAACATTCCATCCTCCCATCTGTCTATCAGTTTACGTACCTACATTTAACCTTGTTTCCCTTCTTTTAGATTCCTTATTATAACTCAGTGTCAGTGAAACACATTTTATGCATACTGTACATCGGAATGTAATCGTAGTGCATATACCACCTATGTCTTGCAACGTAATATGCCGTATGCTGTTATGATGTACAGATATACATAGTATTGCTTTTACGTATATATTCCATGTTAACTTGTGAATAATGACGGAAACGATGAATTATTAAAAAAAAATGCAATGGAATTGAAATATTCACGTACCAGTAGGACACGTATGCATACGGAATTATGTAAATTCGTTTGTAAAAACCAAATGATGAATTATTCTATTACGTAAATTCAAAACATATAATATGACATGTAGTTGTTGGATGAGCACAAATCAAGATTTTAAAAATTATAAATTGCATGCAGTAGTGTGTGGGTGGGATTTAACATGTCATCAAAAATATTATCCATAAGTCCATAAATCTCACAAGCCTTCTAGTTTGCATAATAAGAAAAAAGTAGTATCAGTAAAATCCATGTAGGAGATACATAGGCACCTACTGAATTTTTTGATGGAATTAGATTTTATTAAATTAAACGTTTTGTCAGCAAAAATGAAGAAATTAGATACTAGTCATTATAGGTAAGGTACTTTAATTAAGATATCATTTTTTCTACTGATTTCAGATGAAGAGGCAGAGACGCTGGAGAAGAAAGTAAACATTACCGTCTGTCCAAGCTCAGCCTCTGACCCCAATCCTCACGTGGAGGGTGACCAATGGAATCTCACTCCTTGTCTCATTTGCACGTGTCACAAGGGCCTAACTCTCTGCTCCTTCCCAGCCTGCTCCCCAGCTCCGTGTGCAGCTCATCTGTCCGTCTATGATCACAAGTCATGCTGCCCCAAATGTACAACTCCAGTCGAAACCGAGACCGAGCCCTCCCTTATAAACAAAGTAAGTAAACCGTGGTATAATTGTTATATAAGTATCTATACCGGTATATAAAATTAATTCAATTTTGACTGTACTATACATTAAAGTAATGAGAGCATGGAATGACTCTACATATTTATAGTACTACAGCGCTATATAGCTATATGACCAGTGTCAAAAGCATATACCATTCGAAGTAAATTGGAAAAAGAAAACTAATACTAATAACAAATATGATTATTGTGTGACAATCAGAGTGGGAGCCAGAGCCAGAGCCAGAGCCGAAACCAAAACGAGGACAAAATTAGTGGTGAAGTTGGAGCTGGAAGGGGAAAAAGTGGGAAAATAATTCTAGACGATACTATGAATGGAGAAGGAGGACGGAAGTCGAAGCCGAAGAAAGCCTCGAGTACTCATGGCGGCAGCGGCAGTGACGGTGGCGGTGGTGGTGTGATGAATAAAAATAGTAATGAAAATTGGAATGCCATCACGAATCTTTCTCACTCAACTTTCCACACAGAGTTTGATGGAAAACGTAATTGCTTTTCCGATGACTCCCACACCGAATATTTTCATGGTGACACTTGGAAGGTAAGGGGAAAGTTTGTGTACAGCAAGTCGCACACGCTATGCTTTCATTTTTACATCGGTACATATTGAGATATTCCGAACAATAAGTACATGTAGGTCGTAGATAGGTAGGTAGGTAGGGTCTTCTGTAGTCTGTATTCTACATGTTTGACTAATGCCTATCACCCTATCAGTAGGTCTATGCTTATGCAGGTACATATATTATGTAATGGCTGTTTTCCCCCTTATATATTAATTGTAAACAAGTTTTATTTTGTACGACATAGGTACGTATATATTTAGCTTGTAAAAGTATGGTATTCTATGGCTTGGTATGTATTGTCATTCATGAATTCAATCAACTTTTTTTTCCTTGTGTGTTTTCCATTGTACATAGCTTGGTGTTGAACAATATCCAGGATTTTTTTTCCTACTTTTGGTATTTTTCAATTTCAATTTTTCATCAAAGTTTTTTTCTTTATTTTTTTTTTGCTTTTCATTTTCACTCGTCCGACCGTCGATCCATAGAGTTCTCATCTATTTCTATTGTAATGAAAATAATTCATGAATCTCCCTTTACGTAACTACCTATTGGCGGATTCGTCATTACTAGTACCAGTACCAGTGCACTATTATTATTACTATAATCAATACGGGACTAACGCTTATTGTAGTTATTATGATATGTCCTTATTGAGAGACTAGATTCCCTGTTTAATTTTTGGTGTATTTATTTCCTCGTAAATTTTAATTATACTCAGCGAGTCCCTTAGTGCAGTGTCTCAATTTGAAACTCCAGTCCAGTCTAGTGTCATTATTTTTGTACTTAGGGGATCCATTGTTGTCGTTGTAAACATTATTGGCTTTACATTAAAGGAATTGGAGCAGTTTGACTTTGTTTAGTATAATGTTCAGTATTGACAAGAGGCAAATTGGTGAAGCGGTTGTAAAGGAGAGGTTTAAATTATGTTTACTTTCTCGTTTTAGTTTTACCTACCTACGCACTGTATAAAATCACAGGTTCCTACCTTTATAGTTACTTGCAGATACTACGTACAGACGTGCAATTTATCAGTATTGCAGAATTCCAAAAGTAAATACATATGGTAGTAATCTCATTGTTTGTTGTATTCCTTACACACATTGTAGTAGGTACGTAATGCCGTATGTAGCTAATGTGTGCTGTACGTGATTTGTTGTTACATAGTTTTTTAATAGACTTAGCAAAAGCGGTTGGTGGTAATTGAGTAATTTGCCTTCCATACTTCCACCAGCCCTCCTTAAATAAATCAGAGACAGGGAAATAAGGATGACGATAATGATCATGCTATTTCCCAAACAAAAGGATTCACACCTTAATTGAAATTGAACGCTGTAATTTTATACGACACTTGAGGACAAGTTCCAAGTCTTCATTCATCAATGTAGTCCATATTGGTTTGGTATTGGTAGTCAACGTGTGTAGTTGAGTTTTGGGTCTGCAGTAGTCGTAGTCTATATGGTCTGTTATATTGAAGTTACAGAGTCCCTATAGGGTACTATACAGACGAACTGTTTGTTTCTTTGTTTTCCCTATTTGTTTATTTGGCTCTTTGGTCTGATGATGTGGATGTTGTTGATGTGAATCTGGTCTAGATAAAAATCAAAAATTGAAATTTAAATCAGCCAAGAGTCAAAGTCGAAGTAGTAGTGAGATAGACATAGGGAAGCAATTCTGATTGTGGTACCGATGCGATACCGAAACTGATAGGGGGATATAGTTGATAGTACATAATGTACAAATGTTGAGTGACTTCCATTTTCAACATCTTCCCATTCAACAAATTTATTCCTAAACCAAAACTAACTCGTTGTCCTTCCACACGCTCGCAACTATCAACCAAAACGAAATAATAATATATTTCTTCATTATACATTGCATTACCTTACATGACAATTTCAATTGCTTCGACTTCCACTTCTCGCAGTCACTCACACTCACACACACATATCACACCATAGGTATTGTCATACCATACCATACCAGACCATAATCTTAGCAAAAAAGAAATAACCATACGTCCAGATTCGAGATCGACATCTACCCAACTTCACTATACCCAAGGAGTCATTGCCGTTATCGTTATATCATTATCGTTTTGTGTAGCCAGTCGCGTTATTTTTTTTTGCAACGTCAACTTTCACATGTCGTATGTAGTAGTAGTAGTAGTGCCTTCGCTATTATGTCCAGTGATGTTAGAAGCTGTAGGTAGGTGCATACCTTTTACTTCTCCGTATCTATATCTATACTATCTCCGTGGATATAAATATATTGTTGAAATGAAATTCACTTATTATTTTTTTGCTTACATATTCCCATGTTCTGCCTTCTGTCCTCTGTTTCTGTGCCTGACATTCCATACTGCGTGGTAGTGAAATTAATCGAAAATAAATTTTGCCTCATCCGTTTTTCAACCCTGGATTGTAGTAGTATCTGTCTTTGGACTTCTATATTGGGCATCGCGCACTATAGTGGGGTCTCTCGTGGTGATTTTTTCCCCTGTAAATGGGAATGAGAGTATGACTTTTCTTCTTTGTAGTGGGTGGGTAGCTTATATGTATAGCTATGGTAGAACCTATACAGACGTAAAATCGTAGTGTGTCTGACTTTTATACTTTACGATTTTAGACCTACGAGGGAAGGCATTGCCAAAACGAAAACAATTTTACAAAAATTAAAATTTTCAAAAATCTTGAACTTCTATGTACATACGTGTACGTACCTAATAATATGTATAATAACATTTACTTTTAAAAATAAAAACTTCGGAGCAGTTTACCTATCAGATACTCCATTAGTTAAATTGTTAAATGTTTCCATAAAAAAGGTGCCTTTTATATTATGGCAAAATAAAAATCAGCTGACTGCGTGTGTGTGACGATGCACATACTTTGTTTTGCAAGTTGTAATAAGGAATTCTGTAGGTCCTTCAGTTATAGTAATATATAGCTGCAAGATCAAGGTATAGTATTGTATATGTATGGTCGCTTATCTATTTCTGTTGCTAGTTTAGGTAACTACTTTTATATCTGTATGTATAATGCGTCAGCCGCCTGTGTGTGTACATGTGGAATCGGAATGTGCGTCTGTCTGGGTGAGATTAAAAGGGATGTCATTTTGTAGCATGCTTCATTCCACACATACACGCACGACTCATACGGAGCATATAACTTGTATAGTTTTTGTGTAATATTGTGGATATATGAAATATATATAATAACATGTGTGTGTGTGTTTTATTTTTGATCTTCCGCAGGTTGGTTCTTGCCAGAGCTGTATTTGTCAGAATGGAAAAATTGAATGCTTCTCCTCATCAGGGAACTGTCCCCGTCTCTCCTGTGACCGACCCGTTCTCGCCAAAAATCAATGTTGTCCCATCTGTCTTGGTCAGTTAGAGTGAAATTATCACATCTATTATTTCAATCCAGTCTCTCATCTCTTACTAGTCTCTCTCTGTATCTTTCATACATGTCTACAAAGTCTCCGTGAATTCCTATTAGCTATATATGAACTCGTGAACAGACTTTGCTTTACACCATATACGTGCTGTAAGGCTCAATGCGTAGTAGTGTTGTAAAGTTGCTGGCGTCAGTACCGTAGACCGTTGACCTTTGGTATACTGAGTTCCGATATAGAAATGTAACAGTACTGCGTGGTATTTATAGGAACTCATAAAATAAGTCACGTGAGAATTGGAACTGACTGGAACTCAAATAAAATTCATAAAGTAGGAATTGGAATTAGTACTCAAATTTCAAATTCCGAAATACTTTATAGCGACGCTATTTTATCAAAAAAGTGTAATATTTTGCGGCTTAATCATTGTGTAATTTTTTAAATTCACAATTTGTTGTTTCCTTATGAGTGATGCTATTGTGTTTTTAAGAATGGCGCCGAATGTTAAAAAATTTCGATTTTCAAAATGCTTGGGCGTCATTTTGAAGGGTTAAAAAGTTTTATATGTAATTAAAAATTAAAACTAAGCAAGAGGTGGTCCTTGCCGGAACTTGTCATTTTATGCCAGAAAACTCTACAGACAGACGGTAGACTGATAATTTCATCGAGTGTGGAACTCATAAAGTCAAGAACTTTGTAACACTACTAGCGTTTGCCTTTTTAGTATCCAGTATACATCTGCTGACTGCTGCCTCTGTGATGTAGTAGATTCTTTTTTGATTTGATATATAATATTATAATGATACAGTATGTAGTGTGTGTAACGTGGTTCGTTTTTGTGTGGCTCTGGATGATTTAGATAGTGAAGAAAATCCGAAAGTGAGAGTCATGGAGACAGAGATGAATTGTACAATGAGTGGATCGAATGACACGTGGAGTCATGGTCACAGTTGGACACTTGACAAGTGTACTCGTTGCTCTTGTCATGCACCCCTCGTCCAGTGTACTCGGATAGTTTGCTCCATTTCTTGCAAACGACCACTTCACTATGATGACGACAAATGCTGTCCCATTTGTCCCTCGGATGACCACAATGAGGGTGATGGTAAGGAGGACGGATTTATTTCCTTTTTTCCAAATGTTCTCGTATGTTCTATCTAGTTGTACAAATAAGTTATGTCTTGCATTTTAGTTTTATAAGTGAGAGAAAACTAGCCTTATTGCATTTAATTTAATCAAAACCTGCTATCTCTATTTCTTAGTTTGCAAATAATTAGATTTGTACTAATGATAAAACTGTTCAAATGAAACTGTTAAAAATTCCCTTTGGTATTATTTTTTATTATTGATTGAGTTTCTATTGTATTTTGAATAGCAAAGTACTTTATTAAATTAAATTTTTTAAGTTGGCAAAATATTTTCAATTAACGCACATAATGAACTATCTCCAAAGTGCAAAAGCCACTATTACTAAATTTTAGTGGCACAACATTATGTCCGTCGTTCAAGGTCTTTGCTGGAAGCACGATGATTTTTTTGACAGGACTTTTTACTATAGTTTATTCAAAATTTAGACATTTTTTGTAGATACACCTTTTAAAAATTACCGCTTACCTCCACGAAAGTGCAAACCCTGATATTTGCAAATTCGGTACCAATAAGCTTGTCGTCCGATATATATTTTTTTGCTTTAATTTGAGAAAATAGGATAACGTAGTATGGCTTGTTTTAAGTCTTAAACCTAAAAGACGATGCTTTTGGTTCAGCTCTGTTGAAGGTCATGGCCCGTGTACTTTATATGTTAAAAGAAAAGACAAAGCAACAAAGGTCGAAACTTTACTTACGAGTACAAATTGCGGGGGAAATGGAACTGAATAATTAATTTGTAGGCATTTGTGTGTGTGCATTTCATTTGTCAGAGGAAGACATGTTTATTTTGTACTTTGTTGTTGGGATTCTAGGGGAATTTAATATTGTGGGGGGAAGGAGTAGTAGTAGCAGAAATGGAGCGGGTGGATTGGAACCATACTGTGCCATCGTGATTGCAGCTCTCCTCTGTACAACATCCCTTCTTGCTCTGTACGTGATTCGGTCCGTGTACCGAAGACGGAGACGTCGACGACTTAATGATAAATCTTTAGCAAACCCTCCGCCTGACTACTGTTATTTTAGTAATAATAATAAAAAGTATGAGTGTTCAACTAGTATTGGCGGGAGTAGTAGTAGTAGCTCTACAGAGAATTCTATTACTGAGAAAAAATTATTATGTCCTACTGTCTGATTATTTTTTTTTGTTTTGAAGGATTTTTTTTATATTGAAATATCCTCATAATATATACTGATATATTGTAATGTTATTTTTTTTTTAGAATTTATTGTGTCTGAATCTTGTATCAAATTCAATTTTTTTGTTTTGAAATTTGGTATTAAAATTTTTCGTCCCATTTTGTTTTATGTAGGTATGTTTTTACATTCTACATTTTTATGTATTTTCTCGCTTTCTGCAATTTTCGATTTTTTTTTTCTTTGAGTAAAAAAAAATACAGTATAATTGCATTTAAGTTATATGAGAATACAAATCATTATTATATATTATGGGATTATCACAAAAATATAACTACAATATCAATACGAAACTTATCTACCAATTATACAAAATATAATATTATATACAAAAATATACCATTATTATTATCTGCACTCACAAGTAAATTTGAATAACTATTTAGACCTACCTAATCTTATCTTATATGCTAACATTTAAATATGTAATTACGAAATTATGAAGAGAACCAGCTATATATTGATATATATAGCAATAAATATAAGCTTTGTATACTGGTGTAATATACAGTTAGCGTATATAGCGTATTACATCTTGACTAATCCTAAATGTAATTAAGGTGATGTAAATATACATAATAATGCCTATTAAGTACTATTTCAATTCTTCTGTGTATATTTGCTATATATTTTGACCACGAATTTTGATTTACAATCGTAATTTAAAGCAAATTACTGTTTAATTAGTAATCTACAAATAGAACGGAAGACGCAATTTTTTTATTAGTTATAAAATGTACGTAAATAGAAACTATAATTTTTTGTAGAGATATTTTGATCTAAATAGTATACAGAATGTGTGTATTCTACGTATTGATTTACGAGGGCGTTTGCGTTTGCGTTTGCAATTGATTTTTTTAAAATTTAACTTTTCACTCTACGACTTTTTTTTGTGTGTTTTAAAAAAAATAATTTTATGCATCAGTTTCAATGTATGCTGTATAGATGATGATTTTAAATAGTGACTAGCTTGTAATAATTATTAGTAATTGTGAATGTTTATTTTGATTAGATGAAAGCATTTTTGTGTTACTAAAAAAGCAAACTGGTCAATCTTCTATTTATTAACATTGCAGTTTGACCATTTTGCTTCTTTAGTAACGATATAGATATTTATATTAGTGGGTAATTATTTTAAACGTGATAGTCAATCGCACATTCCGGAGATTATCTAATAGTTATTGTTTTACTAGAGGTACGCTATAATTCGATATGGCACATATTACATAATATATTATGCTACAGTTAATTGTATTGACTACATAGGTATTATTTTATTATTATTATTATTATTATTATTATTATTATTATTATTATTATTATTATTGAATGACCGAAGGTACAACTATAAAGAATGGCGAACACTAATGATGATACATATATGTAATTGCGGATATACATATTATATAATATGAGAATATGAGATAGGTGATCTTTCATAGGGGGTTTCAATTTCAAACTTTTCACCATTATATTATTATTAATAGTATTAATATTGGTAGTAGTTAGTTGTAGTAAATCTAGTGTTATTAGAGACTTTCGAGTGCAGATAGTATTTATTTACACAAATTTAGACATAATTTGTATGAGCTCTACTTATACTACTTATACTCCCCATTTATATACATACATTGCATAACCACAACCTATATGTCCTTTTATAGGTTACTATAGTACACACTATATATACATATAAATTTTAAAAAATACTGCGATTACGAATACGAATACGATTTTAAATGTAACGAATAGGATGGCGTGTGCTTTTATGGAACATACATAGTAAAAGTAAAGCATATTGTGTGGTGAGAGAGAAGCACTTCAATTTCAATTTATATTTAATCACAACAAGTACAGAAACAAGAAATGCAACTTTTGAACTCGTGTGTAAAATATAAGATATAATTATGTATGTAAGTATAAAGGTAAGGTGGTAAGTAACTTTAATTAAGTATGTGTGGTTATATTATGGCATGGCCTAGTTGTCTGACTCTGCTATACTAAGCCAAGATAAAGCATAATAATAATAACAAACCGCTGTTCAAGTATTTGAATGTTATAATTTCACTGTCTAATTCTGTAATTTGTACCGTATCAAATCGTACATATGAAGGTGAAGATGTACGTAATAATTATTACAGTAGAAACGGTTTGAGTGTTATTTTGAATTTATTATAATTATGCACCTAAAGTAAGTATCCCAAACCTGAAATAAGTAATTACGTATGTGAGGACGAATAGAGCTGGAACGAGTTGAATTGTTTCAGTTACAGATAAATCAGTATGTGGTACTTTGTATAATGTGTAATAAATAATATTATGGTTATGATCGTTATATACATATTATAATAATGTGAGTATCAGTATATCAGTATTGAAGATGTGAGAGGGTATATCTGTTGTTTGAAATATTTAAAGAAAAGAAGCCTACTATAAGCGTTTCATAATTATTGTGTGTTTGTATGTATCTACGTCTACTTATATAATACTGTAAATTGTTCAATGTAATAACTCGTGACATTTTTAGACTAATAACTTAATAATTAAGTATGTATAATGGAATGTAATGTAATTTTATGTTTTGAGTTTTATGGCAAGTGTGTAACCGATTCTGTAAAAAAAATATACTTAAAAAAAAGTTAAAACTAATGTAACGTAATAATTAACATACATACATACATATGATTATATGATATAAATAAGTATACAGAAATACCTACATTACATAACATAACAGCTGCACACCAACTACCTACTATATAATATACATATAGAAAAGGAAAATAAAATATATATTGTGATACCAAAAAACAAAAATTGGAGGGAAAGTCCCAAAGCTCTCTCAACAACTATGAAGGATGAACGATGATGTAGGAACTACGGAATCACATGTATAAAGTGCATCCAATTTACATTCAAATTGCATCTTTCACATTCAGTCATAGACTCGCTGAGAAAGAGAGAGAGAGTAGGAGGGGAAGATAACGAGATCTTTGCCGTCTTCTTTCTTATTATCTGTACTCTGAATTCTGTATAAACAGACAATGTTCCTTGTTCCTTCTTGGCATTGGCATTGGCACGACTCTCTCGCTCGCATTATGGCATTCTCATTACATAATATATTTTATCTTAATTATAAGAATCAGAGTGGAAACTTGTGTGAGGTGTGGCGGCTCACAAATTCTTGGGTAACGACGGATATTCACGTTACACAAAAGAAATCGTTGTATTAGTAACTTTATTTGGCTTGCATTGTTTTAAAATTAGTTTAACGGTTAAAATCAAAAATGGTTTGACTGCAAGTAAGAAAATATATTGTAAGATTCATAAATCCTAAAATGGTTTTACCACACATGTTGTGCCTTAGTGCGCCGTCCGGAGGACGGGCCGCCTTACTCGATCCTGGCGTGTTTCAAAGTACCTACCTACATATACTATACGGAATCCCTACTGATGGTTTGGCGTTGGTGTTGATGCTACAGCACTTGTAATGGCTTTTTGGTGTAGGCGTTAGAATTTCGAATGGCTGAATGATCATCAAGTATCAAAATTATCGATTTATGGAACAAATGTGCTTTTTTTTACATTTTCGTGTTGGTTTTGTATTTCTATTTGTAGTTTATAAACTTTCCGAAAATATTCCAATATGTTCTGGTTTAGGCATTAAAGTATTTTGTAGTATCCAAAGGAAGAGTAACAAATTCAAAGGGGTGTATCTTTTTTTCATTTTTATTTTTTACTACCTATCTACATAATTTACGGGAATTTTGAAAATTCTGCAATCCTGGACCAATTTCATCGAGCCATATATCATTAGAAAGCTAATCACCAGTAGAATTCAAATAACGGAACGCGCCTCCATTATAACAAAACGTTTTCAAAATAACGGTCATTTAAATTTTAAATGCCGCCAAAAATGTGTTGTATGGGTCACAATCAAAAAACAAAAAAAATGGTGTCTGCTTATTTTTGAAGAGCTTCCAAATGATATATCACTCGACACAATCCGTCAATTTTTTTTAATTTGCAATTAATTTATTTAAAAATTATTTAAAAACTAATAACGATCGTGCTTCCACACCATGTTCATTATCTTTGCCTAATTGCTACCGTTCCAAAAATATATCACTTTAGGGTTTTTTTATTCACTGACCGGTCGAAATCTTGAGTTAACGCAATATTAAATGTATTAGCGGGAAATTCAAAAATTGGAATTTTGAATTTTTGATTGTATTACAGAAGTTGATTATAAATAAGATAGATTAAATAACCAGAAGCACATTGTGCGGCTTAATTGCTTCTTTTAATTTAAAACATTTAAATTGAAGCTAAAATTTGGCGGCAAATTCAAATTGCATAATTTTGCTGTTAAGGCTGCCATAAAACAAGGGCTTTAGCCCTTGTTTTTCTCATAATAATTTAATATTATTTAATATACTGTTTGTAACTGACTTAAGCAAGTAACTTTTCCAAAATCGTCGCTTAATAGTCGATTTGTGATCCTCATTTTCTCGAATTGGCGTCAACATGGTAAAGTAGAAAAATATACTAACTTACAGTTAGCGTAGCTACTGATAATAGTCCTCGCACTAGGGTCTAGGGGTTTGCAACAACTGCAGCCTTGTAGGGCAGCAAGTAAATTCTTCTGAATTTTGAGACAATGTGGGCAGCAGTGCATTCCAAGACAGTGACAGTAAATCTCCGTGCATGTAATATGTCATTTTAATGCAGCAGATTGTAGCATAGCAGCTGCGTGCAGAAGTACATAATTAAATATGCATCTCATAATCTCACCAGCCTCGCCTTGACAATCTTTATGAAAAGTAGGCTGCATTTTTTGTAGTTTAATTTAGAATTTTCTCTTACATTGCATAATGTATTATAGTTTTTTGCCCGTACATTCGACCCTGAGCACACAAGTACAAAATGACGAGATATTATGTTCTACATAATATCTTAAAAGTCAAGGTCTATGCAACTGTCGGCAACTGTCACAAATACAAATTGCATTCTAATTCTAAGGCCTGATCTGACTAATGAGTGCAACCGCCATTGGAGAAAGTTTTAAACTTTATTTTCACTAGAAAGCAATACCCCTTGGCCAATACAATGTACACAGTCATATGAAAATTGTTTGTTAGACAAACATTTCAAGTATTTAAAACTGCATTTTGGTTTTGGTTCCTCAAATTCTTCACTAATAAATAAAATTATATTTGTTTTGTAAATTAAATTTCCTTAGATACAGTGGAAATCAACGGGGGAATTATTGTAGGATTTTTTCTTTCATTATTTTAAAACATTTTTTTAATGTGCGAATAATTAATTAATAATAATAAAATTAATGATATTCATTCAACTGAATTTTTTAAATTATTGGGCGTTGAATTTTATTTGAATAAAATTGTTTCAACCAACGCAACGCCTATTTAACCTTACGCGTTATTGTGAGATTGCCGATTATAATAAAGAGGACAAAAATAATAATTTTAGTACATTTTGAAATTTTATCTGTAACTATTCTGTACTAACTGCTTCCAGTCCCGCAATCTGATTTTAAGACAGCAAATTTTGATAAATGTGACTTCTACTGCTTCTAATCTTAGAAGCATTTTAATTCTCTGTAATACATTTTCTGATTTCAATAAAATCCCTTAGCGTTATTATAAAAAAATATAAAATACATACAGCAATAAAATACGTACTACACTGTATACAAAAATAATCTTATACAAATATTTCAAGATCACAGTCTATCGAGTTCACAGACACAGACTAGAAAAACAATGAACATTAATCAAAACGGGAATAAATCCTCGGAAATATTTGGTACACGCTTCACGAAAACTCTGAGTGGCAATGGTAGCAACAATAAATTTACGAGATCATTTGGCGAAGAAGCAGAAAAACAAAGCAGCCATGAAAGACACGAAAAGGAAAAAGGGTCTCGTACTCGTGTAAAGTTTGATGGTCAAGGGCAGCCAGTATTTGCTTCAAAAAATGAGAAACTAGGTCCATTAAAAGCCGAACTAAAAGAAATCGATGCTGGAAATATCAACTCATCAGACGCTAGTTCACCCATTCTAAACTATGCCTACTCTTCCTCCTCCTCTACTACATCTTCCACTATGGGACACCTTGAAGAAGAACTGGACACTTCTGGGATCTGTGATCTTGGCTTTCGAAATTTGGAAAAGATTTCAAAGCTCACAGTGGATGATTTTAGGCCATTGAGTGAAAAATACTTCGACAAACTTAGTTTGTCTCACAATGCCCTCAAACAAATCCCACATTATTTTCTGAGTACTTTTCCAAAGCTTGAGATGCTCCTTGTATTGGATTTGAGCTGTAATCAACTCTCATTTCTACCTAATGATTTGGATCATCTCGTCAATTTGACACATTTGAACCTTTTCTTGAATAAGGTAAAAAAAATAACTGACCTAACTGCTTTTCATTTTGAGCATTTTTTTTGTAAGTCAACGTTTTTCTACTTTTACATATTGAAGTGAGCGTTTGAATTTTTGAATTGAATTTTAAAAAACCATATCATTTTAAAGCTATTAAGAAAGAAATAAGCGCGGGAAATTTCTTTTAAAAAAATTGAAGCACTTTAATTAAATTTTAAATTTATTCCCATTGTTTTTGTTTTTGCCACCTGCCGTAATTTTAAATTTTTTATTTGGCGGGAAATTCATTTTTGCTATATTTTCTATGGGTATAGCTTCGATGCCTTCCTCCAACCCTGGGTCAACTGAAGCATCTAAAATGGCTAAACATTGCAAGGAACCCAGAGCTGTTTCAATTCAGCTACTTAAAAAAACTTACTGGTCCAATGTTAACAGAGAAGCAATGTTTTGAATGCGCTACAAATGTCAAGGAATGGATTAATTCTACTGTGCGAAGGAGAGCTGCATTTGAGGCTACATCCGAATCCGGTACTGGCACCGAAACCGGGTCCGTCTCAGCATCTCATCATAAATACGATCCAGATTTATCCATGGACGAACAATTAATTCAATTTGTCCCGTCTAAAAATCCCGCCCAGAGAGCTCAAAGACGTTTGACTGCAACAGGAGAAGTTGATCTGACTCAAGATTTCACATTTTTGGAGGATGAGGATAATGACACTGAGGAGGGGTCCTCTCCCGACCAACTTCACCACGGTAGTGTTAAGCAAGGTACTAATATTTGTATCTTTACTTCTATATCACTACGTTTTGTTTTTATTTTGTACATAACTGACTGGTTACTTTACTTCAAACGCCGGCTTTCTTTTTCTATAACTTTTCAGGCAGGAAAACGCTTGGACAATATTTGACAAAATGGACGATAACCCTGTGGGTGTCCAGCATGATACTCGTCCTTTTCATGTCAACCATAATTGCGCCTTTCGTCATGAATGAAAAATCCCGGAGATTTTGGACATCAAAAGGTTTACTGACTCTCCCGGAGTTTCTGGTAGATGCAGCTATTTACATTGGAAGGGGTCTTCATGACGTACTTGGTGGTCTGCCCTGTAAACTATTTCTTCAGAAGAACTGTCGATACTGCTATCCCCAATCTTTAGGTTCATTTTAGATTAATTACGATTATATAAGCATACTTAAAAAATACAGTTACCATTTTTATTTACATAGTCAATAAATGCGCTAAAATGCCTATAAAATTACAAAAAAGTAAAAATGAGTCATTCTGTAATTCACAGGTTTCTGGGATTTTGTTCTTTGGAGATGGATTGGTCGTTCCTCCAGTTAAGTAAAATCAACAGCATCAAGGGGTATTGAAGGAAGCAAGACGTGCCTTTTAGCGTACTATTTTTCGGATGTAATACCAGTATCTGTATCTATCATATTAAACGACAGTAAAGTAGCAAAACCACCATATTAAAAAAGTCATAAAAAAGTAATCGGTTAGTCACCAAATCTGCTGTCAAAACCGTCTGTAAAAATAACAATCCAAGATTAAAAACAAAATAATCATTATTCCATATTTGCTGTAGCTCACAAACTTTGAGTTTTGCTCTTGATTTTATTATTTACATTTTTGTTATCATCCATTATTTACAAACTTTGAATCAATATAGTTAATAGTTAAAATTGTATATTAATAATATTATTATACAAGAACAAGACACAAGCTTATTGTTAGAAAAATTAGAACGTTTTCAAATAACGTGAAATAGAATTTAGAGTACAGTGTTTTTGACAGTAAATATTAAAATGTATGATGATGATAGGACTCAATAAGGTAATACAGTATACAGATAATCCAAGTCACGTCCTCCATTATGATTATCGTCCCTTGAATTTTTTTGTGAACAATATGCCATTTTTGAACAATGCTTTGTTTGCCTTGTAAATTATACACAGCGGATATTCTATGGATAGACCTTGACATGGCATAGCATGGCATGGGATAGCATGGTATATGGGATGGGATGGTTCGCCCTCATTTTGTTTCTGCACAGCATTGTATGTATCGGGTTACGGGTACAGCTTCGGTTCGGTTTTAGTTTCTGCAAAATTTAAGAGAAAGAGCCCATATTTTATAATTTTATTGTTAGTTCTCGTGTTCTCGGAAATGTGGTCGTCGTCGTGGGGAGGCCGCCAAACTTTGGCAATGTTATAATACTGTTGACGATTCGCGCAAGGATTCTTTCTATATAGCCTCGAGGTCACTTCGTCATTGTCATCGTCCGCTGTGTATGTTTTATAAAGTGAAACGCAAACCTCGCATAGACTCATATCCAGATCCTGGCCTGGCATAGGATCCACTCATCCAAGGACCCAAGGACAGGGACAGGGACAGGACAAAGCTTATATAAATATATTTTACGTAAATATATAGCGTTTTCCCCAGTCCCAGTCCCAGTCTAAAGACTACAGCTGAGCTGAAATTATTAGTGCAGTTTCGATTTCCGAAAGAATTTCAATGACAAAGATGAAAACCTGTTGTTTCCTTTTCTCCATTCCTTTTCGTGGAGAGAGAAGCATGCAGCTAAATTGACATTTTATGTATGTCCATAGAGCCTAGGGCAAGATTACAAAAATGATGGATATTTTTGAAACCTTTTCAAAATTTAAATGAAAATCGTTGCCTATGGTTACCCTGTACATACATAAGACTCTAGTCCAACAACAAGTTCACTACTAAGGTACCTACTAGCAGTATAAGTACATGCCGTATAAAATCAAATGATAGATTCTTCCTGACAGTTTCGAGATGTACATATTATAGTTGGCAGTTCTGAATTAATCTATTAGTTTAATGGGCACGGAAGTATAAATATATAGGTTACATGTAGAAACTAGCGATGCAATTTAATTTGAGTGCAAAGCCATTAGACTAACTAAACACCCAAACTCAATTTGTATTATTAATTGTCACTGGATTAGAGATGACGGGTCAATAATGCGAGGTCAATTATTCAACAGGAATTATCGTCATCTCCTCGTCCTCAAGTCACATTAAATTATAAGCCCAGTGGATTTAGAGGAGCTCATCCTACAGCTCAATTACAAGCCGTTAGGGGAAAGTATAATAGCACGATTATTCTTATCCTAAACCTCGGGCTTTTATCTCATGTCCAAATTTGAGACAAAATATTGCAAAATAATAAAATAATCTTAATTTATTACGATTACGAAAAATATAACCTAGTTCTTTTAGCACTTTCAACCATTTTTGCATATACATATGGTTGACGTTCACGATTAATGTCGCAGTATAGTTAAGTAAGTACCTACCTAGCTACATTAAATCTCACTCATTGTATTAGATTTCAAACTATAATTTATTTCAGAGCCGCAAGGGAATTTGTTTTCTTTAAATTTTCTAAGAATTGTCAAAAAATTGTGGGAACTCGAACAAGGACAACGACGACTGACGACAGCATAGATATTATTGGCAGTGGGTCGCATGGACATGGTCTGGGTGATAAATTCACTCCAAATATAATAAGATGTCATTCTTGAAATGTCCAAAATTCTTGCCATTTCATATTAGGAGGGTATGACAGTTTGCAGTTCGCACCACGTGTCAATTTTCTCACGCTTTCCGATTACAAAATTCTCCCACACACACACTTCTGTACAAAATACAAATACACCTTTCGTATCGTCACAATGTTACAGAGGCAGTCACACGGATTAGAAGTTTCAGATAACAGATTCTTGGAAGTACAAGCCGTGCGCTGGCTATGATCAAGGGAAGAAATATTCTTAGATTTTCTCTGAAATAACATAGCACAGCTCTATACTTTTACCTGTATACTATACGCGCACTCTAGTTTAAATATGAAGGCTGTCACTGTCACTGAAGGCTGAAGGTTATTTAGTTTGTTATGTTATGTTTGGTTCTATATTCAGTATGGTGTAAGTGTGCATCAATGATTTTTGCTTTGGGCTAAAAACTGAGATACAAATAAGTTGAATTATTTTTAGATGATGTATTTTGGAACTATGCTTGCATTATTTTAACAGCAACAACAACAAAAACAACGTGATTAAAAATAGAACATTAAAAAACCACTTTATCTGCTGTTCTTTATTAGCATCAGGCCAAGACATATCGTCTGTTAAGAACCAAAATGACCCATTTCCAATTTACGCTAGAATTAAAATGAGCTATGTCAGAAAAATACAGTAAATATGAGATGTGCTTACTTACAATACTAATCACGAGTTTATAAAATAAGCAAATTGTTCTATATACATGTTTTTGAAAAAGGCAAAATGTTCTATTTACGTGGTTTTCAAAAGTGAAAAATATTCTATTTACATGCTTTTTGAAAATTTCAAAATGCTCTATTTACTTGTTTTTTGAAAAATGCATAAGTTCTATTTACATGCTTTCATGAACATGTTATTTTAATTTTTTCTGTAGATAGTGCATTTTGTTTAAAACTAAAAATGGAAATGGGTCAATTTAGTTCTTTACAGACGATATATTAAAAATTGAAAACAATAATTTGTTAGTTACTGAAATCGTCTCTGAAAATGCAGGAATTTTATTTTTTTAAACTAATGCTGTTTAAATGACAGTTTATTCATCAGAAAATTTTGGATTTTATTATTTCACGAAAATAATATAAGTTCATAGTAGTAGGTAGGAGAGGCGGGAAATCATTTATTTTTTAATTTCGCGAAAAACTTTAACCAACAGAAAAAGTATGCAAATTAAATCTTACTTGTGGCAACTGGCAACAATAAGTATCTAAATTGATTTGGGTTCCCTTTTTGTTTAGAAATAATATAACATGAATGTCAAATGTCCTGTCATTCCTATATAGTGGAAATAAAAACGGAAATCATATTCATCACTTACTGAGCAGTCAGCGGGTCTTCCTCTATCATCAGTATAACGGAAGCGGAAACTGAGATATAAAGAAACTTCAAAGGTGTACCTGCCTGACCAGACCTTACGCCTTACATACTAGTACCTATCTATACTTGGGAGCACTTGTACTTTAATGATTCTGACAAACTCAGACAATCCCTCGAAACAAGTCTTTGACCTTTCAAATTCGGAGTAATTTCCGAGTATATTGACTAACTTTGAAACGTTTTAACCTCCTACATTGATTCCCAACAAAGGAACAAAAAGGACTATACTATCAAAAATAAATTGTCGCCCCGTTTTCGTTCCCGGTTTCAGATTCGATTTCGGTTTCAATCCACGATGGTTACTAAATGGAGCTATAGAAATGTATGTGAGGCTCTTCTGGTTGGTGGTTGGTCTGAACAACTAAAAAGGCTCAGTCGAACACTCAAAATCAATGGTCGTAACTCATATGAGGTCTTTACTTTTGACACTTGCCGTCTTTGGTCTTTACTGTTGACTGTTTGTATCTTTGTATTTTGTATTTTCTCTCTGCAAATGTCATTTTAAAAGTTGAAAACTCGTTTTCTCTCTCCTTCTCCTCATCATACTTATGACACTGCACAAAGTTTACTTTGACTACTTTTTCACACCAACACAAAGTATGACATACTTTGGAGTATTTGAGTTATGTGTGGTACTTTTGCTACTGCTATCTCCTGTCTCCTATGTTTCTACTTCTACTGCTATCCTGCTGCTGGGGGAAAAAGGTGTAAAGTTTCAATGTTGAAATTTCCCGAGCTTTGACTGTGACAAGTCTATGAAGAAACATCACAAACAAAAAGGTAAAATAACGATTTAAATATTGACTATAGAAAACTAAAGTTTCAACTGGGAATTGGCTGTCGCTTACACTTTCACTTTGTAGAAAGTATAACATATAGCATGAAGCAAAAGAACAATTTAGCCAGGCAGCGTTCCACATTTAGCGTAGGCGTAATTTAAGGACAAACAGTAACTAGAACAAAAAATAATAACGAATTTTTTACGGCAGGTAGCGTATATTATAAGTTTCTAAATTTGAAATTAGCTTGAAACGGTAGACATTATTTTTAGACTAGAAGATGAAAGCTGGCAGCAATAAAAACGACTATAACATGCGTGTAAAATATTAATTAATAATATACTAAAATAAAATGTAACGCGTTGTACACGTGTTATGGTTACTTTTAAAATTGAAACTTTCAACGAATTAATTATTGATGATAAACAAACTTTAAATTCTGAGCATAGAAGCAAGAGATAAAATTACTCAGTCAGTAAGTTTCTTGGCCAGTACGGCTTTAAAAGTACCGTATCTCTTGTAATAGTACGCCCCGCGTACTATTCAGTTGGATCTCTCAGACCCGCGTACTATTTCAGACCTAAACTACAGCAAACTAATTGAAGGTTGTTTTGGGCTTTATCAACTAGAACGAGAGCTATTATAGAACCAGTGCAGGACAGCAAGAACTAATAGAAATGTAAGAAACTATGCAATTTAGGAACTAAGCAACAGTCCTGAGCAACGATACTAAAGGCTTCTGAGTAAAGTTAAAAGTTTGAATTTAAATTACAAATTTCTCAAAGTGAATCCTAATCACAATTGTAATCATAATCATTCATACTCGTGAAGTGAAAGTTAAGAGTGTAATGTGAAGCATATAGGAGTCCGTTATTCGCCTCATCCACATGATTACTGCTTCTACTATATGTTGCTCCTTCCTCCATAATGCATGTACGCTCAACGAAAACGAAAACGAAAACGAGGCCGAGAGGCCGAAAAACAGGATGGAATTCATCCACATGGACACCTACGGAATGTACAGGGCTCTGTACACATGTACATATCTGCAAAAGAAAGTTAGGATAAGGAGCTGCTACTCCACACATATAGTACACACATACACCCTAATCGGAATAGTAATCGTATTCGTAAGTTGGTGAGATACACGTGGACGTGGAGTGAGTGTGAGCTATAAATTGTATGGCTAATGGAAGATATGTATAAATTTAAATTAAACTCCATAAATCCATCCACTTTCCACCACTTTCTCTTATGCTTTATCTCCACTACGTGCTTTCTCTCTCGCTTTCTCTCATCTTCCCTTTCTCTCTTCTTTCTTTCATTCACGCCTTTGCAATTCAGGTTCAGAAGGGCAGGGCCTTTATGAGGAGAAAGGAGAAAGTAGAAGGTTCAAAATAATCCATGAACTTACACTAGTACAGACTGTACAGAAATATACACATACACACCCTGTCGCTTCATGAACCATCGCATTTCATTGCATTACATTGCATGGCATTGCCTTGGTTTGGTTTGGACTTTACCTTCTCACGTACGTAATGTGTTGTGACTGTGAGGTCCTCGGAGTCTCGGCATTCCTGATCCTTGATCATGATACATTGAACATTATTTATATAATTATAATTTCCAGATGTAGAGTAGATCCTACGTCTAGATTCCAGATTCTAGAATTCTGGAATTCTAGATAAATTACAATTAGGAATATGATGATTTATGCCTCTCTGAATTTGCATAAAACATTCAAATGATTATCTTTGCACTCTGCAAAGTACATAGGAAGGAAATCTGCTCAACTGACAGTGGAAAATAGCGAAATTCGAGCTAATTGCAAGAGCTAAACCCCTTAAAGACTGAATAGGTCGTATAGGTAGGTTGGGAGTTTGGGAATAGGTACAAGTGTAAATTACAACGGAAGACGGAAAGTACATAGTGGAGCTCATAAATATAAACGTTGATGTGTAGTGTAGTAAGTGGAAGCAATTCAAATTCTGTATGTAGGTTAATAGGCCCAAACTGCGGGTAGTGAGTAACGTAGATACTACAAATTTATTAATAGTAATAATATCGTAATCGTCAAATATTTAATGCAAAATAATCGACAAATTAATACGAATTTCACACGTGTAATTGACTGTATTTAGTATCAGTGCTTTCACTTTCACACTACTGTTTACAAATAAGGAAGAATTAGTAGATTGTATACATTTACACCGTAAAGCTTAGTCCAGTCTTTGCTCCAAACTTAGTCTCAGACCCGGGAGTTATAAGAGACCCGGGATCTATTAGAGGCCCAGGAGGTAGTAGAAGAAATACGATGTATATATACCTACGAGATTTTTTAAAAACGTGATTGGCAAACAGGAAAACAGAAAAATAACCAAATAGTATCACAATGATGGATTTTGAACTATAGGAATTTTAATAAGCAAAACGCTTCACAGAATTTTATTTGATTTTTAAGGAAAGCGAGGGTTTTCTGGGTTTTCTGGTTTATAAGTGATATCTGCAGTGGTTTATTATTTTATAAAAAACATAATAATTGCTCTTGTTACAAAAATATGCCTGGCTCAGTATGTATGTATGTTTTTCTTTAAAAACATTTGAGCAATTATCTTCTCTAATTTGCAGTAAAAAACTATACATACCACCCGGTCATCCTTGCCGGGCAGACTGATACTGTATATTATAACATTTATCATAAAATTGCAAAATTTTCTATTTGATATTTTTTGCACGGAAATATATCTACGTATAGCGTAAGGTGCATGGGTATGATATATAACGTACTAGTACAGTCAATGCATGTACTGCGCTCATTTATACTGTAAATGAAAGCAAGAATATGAACAGCTCTATTCACTACAGAGAATACAGAATTATTATTGGTTTCATTCCAATTCACGTTTTTTTTGTTTAGAAAAAAATTCTTCTTCCCGCTGCTGCTGCTGCTGTGCGCAAATAATTTCATCATCCTGCCGTATCTCGTATCATATCACATAACATATTGCTATTACATTGGCGTCTCATATCACATCACATATTGGCATTGGTATGACCTTATGCCTTCTGCCGTATGGGAAGATGCCTAAAAAACGAAGAGAAGAAGTAAGTAATACAGAGAAAGAATAAAGAAAGGAAGCGGATGTGGGATGTGTGTTTTTTAACATGTCGACAGATTGCAATTCCTAATATTTCCTCAAGAAAACACACACGCTCATCGCCCCATGACTTTCTTTTCTCTTGTATGGAATATATATTTGCCTTATTACTCCACATGTTTTTTGCGGCTGGAGGAATGATAGAACCATATATAGACAGGCGGCCACGGCCACGCATATATGCCGCATGAAATTCAGTAGTGCGAGTGACGAGTACACTATATACTGAAGATAGGCCATAGGCTTGACTTTAATTTGCTCTGTATGCAGGCCCGGCGCGACATGTACCCCGGCCATGGTCTAGCTCCTGGTTACGGCCCTCACTGTTTAAAATTGTATACTTTTTTGCACCACTATTTTGTTAGTAAGCCTGAGCCCGGCCCCTAATAGAGCCCGGCCCTGGCTCAGTGGACCACCTGAACCACCCGTCACGCCGGCCCTGTCTGTATGCATCAACCTATGGAGTAGTATATGGAATGGTAAGGCATTACGGGGATGGCTTCGTCTTGGTCTTTTTTGGTAACTGATTGAAATTGTGAGGCAATAAGGCATGAAAAAATGACCTTTATAAATTCATATGTAGCTCCTGTGTTGTGAATAAGTCTGTCTGGGTCGATCTGGGCCTGGGTATGTGGGCCTTTAGGCCGCTTAACTCTCAACAAAAAACTTTTACTCATACTTTCATCGCATTTCAAGCTCAAAGTAAAAAAAAAAGTAAAAAAAAAACTTTTGTTTCGAGTTCGACTTTTGTAATTTTTCAGCCGTCGTCGCCGTTTGCTACTGATGCGCCCTGTTCCTTTCTCTACATAACTACATTGCTCAACGTTATTACTATGGTCTGGTAGTCTGGTTCTTGTTTCTGGTTTTACATACTATGTAGTTAGTTCTGCTGTTTTCCTTTCGTTCCAATTTCCCCTCTCGCTTTTTGTTCAAGTTTTACTTTTTTGACTAAATTTATTTTCTTTTCCTATATAAATATATATGTAGTTTTTTAATCATTTATTTTGATATATTAATAAGCTCGGAAATATTTTGAAATATTTCATATTTTTTTGTATGCTCTGTGGATTTAATTTTGATTTTAGTTTAAAAGTATTTCGATTTTGGGTTGGAGATTCAGTACACTATATTGCATTGATGGGTGCCAAGTGCATGTAAATTTTAGATACATATACCTACAAACCAATATTGTGATATTTTATGAGTAAAGTTAGTTTCAATATTATTTTTTTTACACCAATTTCGTTTGATTTAATAAAGAATTTCATAACATAATATGTATGTTTAGTATTATTTTTTTGATATGATCATTTTCAAATTTAAGCACGAAGGAACAGTCATAGAAACTTTAATTCAATTTCTGTAAAGCGAACACATACAGTGTATTTTACAATGCTTATGCTTGTGTTACGTAACTTACATTCCCTCAACGCAATAACTTCCGGGTCACTGCCTCTACAGATAGTACTGTCAACGTCCCACCAATAACAATAACTGTAATGCAATATAAAAACTTCTAGGCGAATTGAAGAAAACCCACGAGGGACAACTCAAAATGTTGCCTGTATTTAGATTTGATAGACTCCCCAAATGTAATATTCCGAATTTTTGAATGAAGTGAAATCACTCAAACCATATTAGAGCTAAGCAATTTCTGAAAGTACATTAATTCAGTTATTCGATTAAAAACTACTCGTTTGTAGCACGTAAAAAAAATCAAAAATCTTAAAATTACTAAAATTTTGTAGTCATAGCTTGTATTGAGACATCAACCAAAAATGGTTTCACATAGAAATATTTAAATTGCTTTTAAACACTACATAAAGCATAATACATAATATGCGTCGTGTTTTTACTTAGAAAGGTACGTCTTATTTGTTCACATTTCTTTGAAGCGGAAGCTATACGCACACGATTCATGTGTACAAAAATGTACTACATAAAAAAACAGCCTATTTTTTAATATCCGAAATTGTTCAAAAGGAACTTATTGTTTTTCAAAGTTTGAATTCGATTTTGGAACTACAACCTATGTACTATACTTCCAACTGCCAAGGAAGTTAGCTACTTAATTTTCAAATTTCTCATATGTCTGTGTAAGAAAAGCTTTGACTTTGAATTGACTTGGGGGCTGCAAGGCTAAAACTGCGAGACTGTACTTGTTAGTACATTATTCTTACGGTTTTAGAGACTTGGTGCATGCAATGGAAATTGAAAGCTAGGGCTGAGCTGGAAAACGGGGAAAGGAAGATGCATAACGTTGTGACATGACAAAACTTTGACTATAATACTATTTAGATTGTATATATTTTTTGAGCACAGCGGGCTTATTACTTAGCAGAATCAACCTAGAAAAGAAAAAGTAGAAGGTATACTGTGTACCGTATATACCCACCCACCTACTTACATTAAAGTTAGTAGCATGTAAGTAGAAAAGTCTTTTACATATTATGTACAAGCATGTGTTCTCATCGCAATTTCCATTTTCCATATCACTTTTTATTATAAAGTCCACGTGAACCTTTTACTTTTACTTTTTGCAAGTATTCCAAGCGCGATTCTACATGTAATATACATCCTTTCCCTTTTTAATGTTTAAATTGAAAAGTTGAAGGAAAAAGTATATAGCTTCCTGATGGAAGAGGGCACAATACGAGACATTTGTATGTGTGTATCTACACAATGTAGACTACTTTGAAATATCAAAAACGCAAGGTAATTTATGCAATTTAAATATTCTGCACACGACTTTAAGTGAATTTAATACTACATATCGTCTGTGAAGAACATAAATGACACATATCCATTTGTAGCTAAAAACAAATATCCACTATCTACAAAAATATTGAAACATGTCTTGAAATCATTTAAATAGAATATTTTGCACTTTTAAAAAATGTGTAAATCGACTATTTCACACTTTTCAAACACATGTAAATAGACCATTTTACACTTTTCAAAAACATGAAAAAAAACCATTTGCCACTTTCCAAAAACTCTTAATTAACATTTAACGGATGTTTTTTATTTTTGTTTTTGTATGACATAGCTCATTCTGATTCTAGCTGAAATTGTATATGGGGCATTTTGATTCTACACAAACGGTATGACGTAATTAGCACATTTTTAATAATTAGAATTAGTGTAAATTAAAAGCAGAATATGTAGAAAAGTTTTCGTTGTTACAGATAACAAGAATTATTCATAAATTTAAATGCTTTCAAATATTTACACATACATGAGTACACATAAGAGGCATGATTAAAAGGGAAAACTTCTTTCAATTTAATTTTTTTAGTTGGTCATCTTTTTCAGTATTGTTAGAATTTGCTAAATATATAAGGGAACCGATATAAGGTACTACCATATTTATGTACTTGTACTACATTGTTTTAAATATTCCACTTTTCAAAATTGTATTCCACTCATATTGCCCCCTCCAGCGACGTTATGCTCATCATGTATCTACCTACGTCACTTAGATACTTTTGAATAATAAGGGATAATAAATGAAAAGGCATATTACACCTGTAAAACGACTGACTTCCCATTTACCACCACCACCATGACAACAGATCCATTATACTTATTGCTTCTTCTACCTTACAATCTTTGCCCCCTATTTCCAATTCCAAAATTGAAAATAGTTCATGCATTTCACAAACTACGAAAGTATGCTGTTTTTTTAAAACAAATATCCCATTTCCTCATCTCAAACGTAGTTTTGCTACATACCATGCACAAAAATGAGCAGATCCCATACTTGCAATACACATTAATAATAATTAAACTAAAAGATCTTTGATCTCCCATCTGATAACTTGACACAAAGGGAAGAGACTATCTTCTCAAGAAATGACACAAGACAAAAAGGAGCGACTCTAACTGCTCAGATTCTCTCCCTGCAGTGTAGTTCAGTTTAAGAAATTACTTCAAATGTTTCCCCTGTCAAAGCTCCATCCCCCCAACCGTCACTGTCACAGTTACCATTATCAGAGATGAAATAATTAAAGAGTGAAAGTTAAAGTGAAAGTTCAGTAGGAGAGAAAGTCAAAGTGAAAAATGGAGCCTTTGACGCGGAGATAGAGGGAGTTCTATCGGTAGAATCAGCACTAATATATATATACAGTATTTTGAAACAAACGGAAATTGTAAATAGAAATTGTTACGAAGAATCGAGACTTTATACACGACATAAAGAGATATTATAATTAAAAAAAAGAAAGATTTCATTTTGAAGTTACAATTTTATTAAAGTTTAAATTGAAAACTTTGGAAGTTTCAAAAGCACTGACCTGTTGCAGACCCTGCCCTGTGGGTAGATGTATTTAGTGTGAAAGTCATAGAGACAAAGTCTGGAGAGACATTTTATTTTATGTGATTTTGAGACTGCTGGAACCTCCAGTGGGACTGGGACTGAAACTGGAACTTGAACTGGGACTACTGTCACTGACGCTGGATGATTTGGTCTCGGCTTCTTCTTCTGTCTCTGTCTCTGTCTGTGACTTGGTGAGAAGAAGGATCCTCGAGCGACATGCCTCCTCATTTGGGAATAGAAATATTTCTGTGAATGGACAAATCTCGTGCTCCTCACAGATACAGGCTCCATCGTGGAATAAGCAGCCGAAACGAATCAAAGGCGACTCACACATCTTCCTCTCACCCCTCCCTGTTTCAAAATTAATTAAAATTGTTATCATGGATATTTTTTGTATATTCCTTCCTGGTACTTTTAATATCTACAGTTCCCATTTTAACCTCTCTATGCTACTAAATTTATTTCCTGTGAATACCGTATTTGACTGAATAATCGCAGGGGCTCAAATAAACGCATATATTTCAATATTATGAACGGTTGTATTTTTAATTTAAATTATTTTTAACAATGTAATACTTTTGAAAAACTTTCCGTACAAATAATAATAATTTATTATTGTAAGTTTAAATTAATTTTATTTTGTATCCTCAATATTAATGTAAATAAATAAGTACCGCGCCTGCTGTCAGTCCCAAGTCCCAAACAAATTTAATAAGTGCCGGGGCGCTTATTCAGCTGAGTACGGTACATATTTTATTTCCTTTGAAGTTTGAAAAAGTAGCTGGCACATTGCATAAAAGTTAAATTGAATTCCTTTTTCCCTTGAGAGTGCAGTGAACGCACCCATAGGTACTAATGAATAGGTTAATGACATTTTATTCCCGGAAACTTTTAAATTAGAACTTTTTATTAGATACACGATGCAAACAAAATCAGTGAAATTGTCTCCAAAGTATAACCCATAAAAATAACTACTAAAGAGTATTATAAACGTAGTACAAAAAATTAAAGGTTAAAAAAAGAATTTGAAAAATTGTCAATTTTGAATAGTACAATTTTTAATAAAACAGTATAGTAACAAGATTAGATTTTAAACAGCAAAGATAATATTTTTATTTTAAAGTTATTCTAATATAAAATAAAACTCCATCAAAACCAATAATAACCAAATCATAAACCGTTATGTGCATAATATTATCACCTTCAAAAAATAAAATAGGTTTCAATAAACCTTGTAATTATTTCCTATAGAACATTTTGTTACATATTATTAAGCTGAAGTAGTAAATCCAAATTAATAATAAAATTCATAGCAAATACGACTCACTGGAGCACGTTCCTTCAGAATGTCCCGGCCGTTTGTGACACACAAGATGCTGGGCACAGGTCCCGACAGCCCCACCACAAGGCTCACCCGGTCCACGTGAGCAGAGAAGGCAGCAACCACAAAAGTCCAGAGTGACTCCCCAGGGACACTCCCCCTCCCCCAACCACTCACAGTCCCCATCGCAAACACAGTGAAAATTATTTAAATCCCTGTCCTTCTCCCTCCCGCTGCTATCACTGTCCATGTCCATAATACTCTCTACCGCAGCCACATTCCCCTTGACATTCCCCCTGACATTCAGATTTGAATTGAAATTGACTTTGGCATTGACATTGGGGTTGACATTTGGATTCAATTTGACTTTGACATTAACATGGGAGCACCACGTGGGTAAAACCAGGACCGAGGCCGAGACGGACAATAACCAGAGGAAGAACAATGGAGAGAATTTTTTACAAGTGGTGGTGAAAGAACTCGACGAGAACTGTTCCCGTAAACAGGACATTTGAACTAGTGAGCTGGCGACTGACTTGGGGCCTATTTCTCAAAAAACAAAAACGTAAACTAAAACGGGAAAGGTGAAAGTGAAAATAGCGAGACAATTAACAGAGGAATAAAAATACAGTGTAAACTTTTTCCAGTTACCGTGTCAGTTTCTGTACAATGTATAGAAATTGAAACTTTTAAAACTTTTGTGAAGGGCTGCCAGAGAGAAACTGACGGAGAAGAAACTCTGAACTCTGGAGTGACTGAGTGAGTGAAAGTTGAGTAGGAACTGAGTAAACGGCAAACGGTGAGGAGTGAAAGTCTACTAACTGAAACCGAACCCGACACAGACCCAGACTGAGACTGAATTTCCTCCTTCCACCAGTTCATATATCTTCTTAACTCCAGGTTTTTTTAAACGTTTACGCTTACGCTCCGTTTTTCATTGTCAGTTATACGCTACCGTTACCCTTATACCTCCACCGCCACCGTTTACACACACTGGACCTGGACCTGAGCCGGAGAGTACACAAACACACACACACACACACACTGCAGTCAGCCCCGTTCCCGTCGCACACTATGAAAGGGAGCGGGAACGACGCAGGTGCGATCGAGGAATTTTCTGGATTTTACTTTCACATTAAGTATTTCGCTTTCTCTTTTCTTTCGCTCTTTTTTTTGTAGTGCTACTTCCTAGGATTTCAATTTCAATGTACTATATTACTATATAACATACTGTACCATCCCCATAGCCAATCACCGTCACACAATATATAATAATGTATTAAGTGTATTATCTACACTCCGTGCCCATGTCTATGTCCGTCCGTGGGGCTCTTGTTTTTCCGGTTGGTTCCCAGTCCGGGACCGGATCTGGGTCCGGGTTCAGGTCCGGGTACGGGTCCGGGGATGCTGGATTTTGGAATGTATATATAGTTCGGCTGATCAGTTGGCTACTTTCGTTTTTCTTCCCCGGCTTCGTCTCTTATCGTATATATGGCATTTTGGTATCGTATTTTCTATTTCTATTGTAAAGTTGCCAAGGATTGAAATTGAAATGAAAACTTTGGTCCTGGGTCTCCCACGAGTCTTAAAGTGGCCGGGATAGAGATGAGGGAGGAAAAGAAACACATTTTCAGAGCGAGACTCGAAGGCCGAGTAACTCAGTGTATGTAGACGTTAGATATCTGTACAGTGTAGAACCGAAGGGGAAGGAAGGACTTTTAAAATAGTGCGATCCGACGGAGGCAAACAGACGTCTTTGGAAGGAAATCTTATCTTTAAGCTGCATAACTAGATGTTGATGGTCTCTCTCTGTGACTATACGTATGTACATCCGTGTAATTTAATGTAAATGAACTATTTTCTGTATGGACATGTACCACCGTTGAAGAAAAAATACTAAACACATACTCAGTTTTTTAAAAGTTTTAAGCACTACTGCAAAAATAGAGAAGGTAGGTAGGTACTTGAGTTTTCATACAGATAACTGGCAAGTTCAAGTTTTCAAAAAACAGGGCATTAATTTTTGTAAATTTTGAAAATTAAAGCAATTTAAAATAAATTATTAATAAATATTCATAAGCATATATGCATTTAACCCACAATGAATTCAACCAGAAACTAACTTATAGCATTGTAAATTATTTTGTTAATATTTGTCGGTCTGATATTGACTCTTCTCCCCACACATGTTTTCTTCTGAATTTTGGATTGCGATTGGATTGAATGTGAATGTAATGCAGACAAAGTTCTTATAATTTTTTATTCTACGATAAATATTTCAAGTTCACATTCTCCTCTTTCCTCTTTTCTCCTCCCTTCTTCTTCTTCTTTTTCTTTTTCTCCCGTTTAAATTCGAAAAACTCGCGAGCATCCACAGGATCCAACTTGAGACTTGAGCCCTGTAGCTTCAGCTCTTCTTCTATGTACCACACCACACAGTCTGCATCCTCCAGCCTCCAGTTCCAGTTCCAGCTCAGTTCTTCAGACGCTTTCATTCAATGTCAGCTCTTCACTTTCCTTATCCTTCTTTCTCCGCTTTCCCCGTTTTCTTTCTCTCCGCTCCTTCGGCTCGGCAGTAAATGTCTACTCAACAATTTTTGCTCAATATACTGGTCCGTACGTCATGTCATTGTATTTTTAGTACTAAGCAGGAGTAGTAGTAGTAGTAGTAGTAGTAGCAGCAGCAGCCCTAGTAATTCCATAGGTACGTTTTGCTTGAAGAAGGTTAAGGACTTTTACTGATATTACATCCACAGGGCTACATGGCATGGCCAACCCGCCACGGCCGGAGCCAGGAAACTCCAAGTCCCAGTCCCAGCCCATAGCTTCCAACCGTTGTATATTAAGACTTGAGATGCGTTATGGGAATTACGAATAGGAAAGCGAATAACTGAGGGAAGGCTACGAATACAAATATACAAAAAGTACGGGCGGAAATGTATAAGACTGGAAGCTGGAAGTTGGATGCTTTTGGGGGAGTGTGTAGTTTAAGGTGAAAGAAGAGACCGGGAATCTATTATGCTGTAGTATTAAGAAGATGCGTTTGCTTATTTCGTATTTCGTATAGTGTATGTAGTAGTAGTAGTAGTTTGTTCAACTTTATATAAATGTATTACACTGTAAGTGTAATGTACAGTGCAGTTTTCTCTCTCAATTTAGTAAAAGTGAAAGTGAAGGTAGCATTATTATTCCTTGTATTCTGATGTGTACAGTTTTTTTTATGTGTTCCCCTTTGACTCTCTATTTATTTTTGAATCCATGTTCAAGTCCATGGGAAATGCAGATATCTACAAAGATATTTCAATCTACATATATTTTCTCTCCAGCTCTACGGCTATACAAAGCAGCAGGAGCAGGCAGGAAGGGAAGAAAGCTACAGTGGAAGATACATAGTGAAAGGTCATTGTCGGTGTCGGTGTCGGTCCCGTTCCCTTTTGGCGTCCTATTCATCTGCCCTTAGCCTCCATACCTTCACAATGTGAAGTTCACCTTCTTTTTCTCGACGTGAGTGAGTATATGGAAGTAAATAAAAAAAGGTAGACGTAGATACCTAAATCGACCTATAAGCGAAATTTCTCCATTTCTATGAGCTATATGGGTATATATGCTTTATGAATGTTGCACAAGTTTAAAAATAGAATAAATACATTTTCCATCTACCCTCAAGAATGAGTGTATTATTTTTATACTATAGTCAACAAGACAAGTTCAAATACTATACTAGGTATTTTATTTACAAGTAGAAGTACTAGGTGGACGGCATGAATTATTCGTAATAATATATGGTAACTAGGATGCTACATATTAATGTAATATGGAGTTTGAAGATTTATACTACCTACTTTAAAATTTAAAACTAGTGCATTTGCCCGGGCTACTGGCACCGGCTGCTGCTGTAAACAAACACTGTAAAATGCAACCAAATTAAAAACTAAAGGCAGCTTAATTTTAAAAGGTAATTTATCCAAATATATGATTAAGTACTGAATTTTGAGTCACTATTCATTCCGCTGTAATTGAAAAACATTTTACTTAATTTCTTTTTGAGAGGGGACAGACAATATTTTAAAGTTTGTGAAACGTATAGTATGATTGTTTTAAATTTTGAGCATCCTATACCAACAAAAATGAAGCTTACACAAGTATGTACCTGCATGTCATATATGTTATGTAATTTTATAGGTCTAGACTGTAGACAGCCCAGTTAATAGGGAAGGGCTATAGGACATACATAATATGAGACTGATTGTGAGAGGCTTAGCCAAGTTAAAAAGTAGTAGTAGTAGCTTCAAGCCAGGACCAGAACCAGAACCAAAACCAGAACCAGTTTCCCACCACGGCACTTGCCGGTCCGCCGGTTGGTGTCTGTGTGATGCGATAAGAAATTCCAGACTCTAGCTCGCAGAAATTTCGTTCAAGTTAAAGTAAAAGATGAAGTTCAGAGAGAGAGAGACGGCTTTGTCCCAGTACTCCCGGTCGGTCTTGTCTGTCTGTGAACTGCTGGATGGCTCCGATCTCGGTTGGTTCTGTCTGATGTTCAGCGTTCAATGGACGAACAGTAACAACAACACCACCACCAGTACCAGTACCAGCAAGAAGAGATACGTATTCACTATAGCTTTCTTTCTATTTTCTACAGTTCCGTATTAAATATACAGTCCGATCCCCGCGATATGGCTACCTTCCCCTCGCCCTTTCCCTTACCTTTTACCTTACATAACGTAGGATAACTGTCTCGCGCATAAGAATACTTTAGAAATAACACTAAACGATATCGTAGAGAAAACGTGTTGTTCAACTATTACAATTCTGGACAAAGATTCTGTTCTTCACGATTACGATAAATTTAATGGGGAGCGGCCCCTGCGCTTATACTTTCACAGGCGGGCAGATGAAAGACGAAGACGTAAAGCAAAATGTGGAGACCAGACAAGGAGAAGGAAAGTATCTTTCTTTCGTTTCATGCTTCAACTTTTAGTCCAAAAACTTTATGATGTTATTGTAGTCTCTAGTTCTATAGAAGCACTGCCGGGCTGGGGTTTCATACGTGGGTAGGTATGCAGTATGCACTTTCTCTCCTTCTTCTAGTTATTAGCCATCTTCATACAGCCCCACACCCACACACAAATTAGTTCCCTTTGAGATGGTGTCAGTCATCTAATATTATGATGGCTCAAAAATAATTACATCTTCTCCACAGTAAATAATTGTTTTGGATGCAGACACAGTTCACAAAAGACTATTTACAAAAGTTTTTTTAACTTTCATAAAAAATTATAAGTTACACAATATACATTATGAAATTACAGAAAAAGAATATTTTGTTTTAAATACGATATTATTATTATCTTGCAAGTTGTTTTTAATTGGAAATAGACCTTGCATCACTGCCTGAATAAAGTTTATCTCTCTCTCTCTCTCTCTCTCTCTCTCTCTCTCTCTCTCTCTCTCTCGCTGATTAGGTATAATTTTTAATTCTCCAGATACGATCAGGGCCGGACGAAGGAATTGCTTTCAGGCAGCAATTTGTTTTCCATACAAAAACTACTATTTAGATTTTGTTGATGGTTTTCTTTGGTAGGGTAGCGTCGGGTAACTGTGGTAGGTCCGATAACTGTGGTAGCGACAGTTTTCACCAGGAAAACATCAGAACTGGCAGTAAAAAAATTTCTTGCATAGAAGAGCGAACTCTATTCTTCGATGCAAGGTATTCTTTTACTGTCAGTTCTGATGTTTTCCTGGTGAAAACTGTCGCTACCACAGTTATCGGACCTACCACAGTTACCCGACCCTACCCTAAAGAAAAAAATTTGTATTTACATGTTTTTAGAAAAGTTTAAAATGCTTTTTTTTACATGGTTCAGAAAAGTGCAAAATTTTCTATTTACGTGTTTTGAAAAAAGTGGAATATTTTTTATTTCTGTTTTTCAAATGTACAAAAAAATTTATTTTCATGTTTTTGAAATGAACAAAAAAAAGTATTTCCATGTTTTTCAAATGTACAAAAAATTTATTTCAATGTTTTTGAAATGTACAAAAAAAATTTAATTGCATGAACCTATTCAAATTACTGCCATCAACCAACCTAAACGGAAACCTGGACGTCCAAAAAAAATATGAATCCAGCTGGGAATGACGAGCCACGAGAAAAGCGAACTAAAGTGTGTGATGTACTCACACAAGAATGCTGAGTTCACATTTATTTTGTACATATTTCGTAAAGCATTATTTTTCATTTTTTTATAATTTTTAAAATTTTTTACAATAAACTGACAACGCACCTGCACTACTTCTACTTCTTGCATTCCCTACCACGGGGGTGAATATGACGGGGGCGAGTATTACCCGGGGGTGACTTAAACGGGGGTGACTATTACCCGGGGGCGACTAATGTGGGGGTGAGTAATGTGGAGGTGAGTAATGTGGGGGCGACTTAAACGGGGGTCACTAATGACCGTACCGTTTTTCAAATGTACAAAAAAATTTATTTTCATGTTTTTGAAATGAACAAAAACAATTTATTTCCATGTTTTTGAAATGTACAAAAAAAATTTATTTGCATGTTTTTGAAATGAACAAAAAAATTTTATTTCCATGTTTTTCAAATGTACAAAAAATTTATTTCCATGTTTTTGAAATGTACAAAAAAAATTTAATTGCATGTTTTTGAAATGTGCAAAAAAATTTATTTGCATGTTTTTGAAAAGAAAAAATATTAGTTTTACATGTTTTTTGAAAAACTCCAAAATGTTCCATTTACATATTTTGAGAAAATTCAAGCAGCGGGGCTGACTGCGCTGGCCACATTATCCACCCCAGGATACGACAAACAGACATGTAGAAATTGGGTTGTTGGTGTTGGTATTGGTATTGGCGTTGGTGTTGAAGGTGAGATGGAAATTGTGGTTGTGTCACGCCGTCTAACTCAACGCCGAATTTGCCGAATCTGAAATCCAAAGCCCTCAATAACCAATGCAAATAATAAGCCAAGCTGAAAAGAGACAATGTCGTCAGTGATATGGCTCTTCCGAATGTCATGTAGTATTTAGTATGAATGCGGAATGGCGAATGCTGACTCGGTCGGAGCTCTCCTGCCAATATATGAACCTCAACCGAAACTAAAACCAAAACCAAAACCAATCCATGCCAGATGCTGTGTGTATGTGTGTGATGCAAAATGTAACTCTATTCGACTTGTCTCTCAGACTCTCAGCTCTCTCTCTCTCTCTCTCTATATCTCTGCTTGACTTGACGAACTTGAAGTTTCCCTTTGCGGTTTGGAGCATTTCTCAGTTTCACTTTCTCACTTGACATCCAACAAGATAAGAATCTCAAGAATATTACACCACTGAGTTCTTCTCGTTTCATTCAACATAATAAGTCACTGCTCAGCTGACGTTTTGAATCCCAACCGCATCCATTTCTCGCTCTCTCTCTCTCTCTTTGCCTGTCTCAACTCGAGATGGAGAAAACCAGAAATGTGTGTGTGTACTGTTACAGACAATTCCATATATACTCATAGCACAGTAACATAAAGACGCCAAATCTACTGTCTCTCTTTATTCTTCATATTATGGACCTATCTATAATGGATTCGGTTTGGTAAATTTTTGGTATGGAACTTTCTTCTCCGTCTGTGTGTCTGTATATAGTTGGTTTTCTGTCTGAGTCCTTGAATGGAGGTGACTTTGAATTTTTCTCTATGAAATTTACATTTTTTATATTTTTAATCCCATTTTATGAATGTCACTGTCACTGCCACTGGGAAATCTGTCCTTAATATGCACACACATTTAAACGTAAACAATTATTTTTAACTAAACTAATATCAGTAAACAGAACAAGGGGATTAATCCGTAAGAATATTCGTAACCTTGGGAGCTCCGGCATAGGCTAAATTACATATCGTCTGTGAAGAACCAAAATGACCCATACCCATTTGTAGCTAAAAACAGTGCCCACTATCTACAAAAATATTAAAGCACTTAAATAGAACATTTTACACTTTTCAAAAACATGTAAATAGAACATTTTACACTTTTCAAAAACATGTAAATTGAAAATTTTGCACTTTTCAAAAACATGTAGATAGAGCATTTTTAACTTTTCAAAAGCATGTAAATTGAAAATTTTGCACTTTTCAAAAGCATGTAAATAGAACATTTTATGCTTTTCAAAAACTCCTAAGTAACATTTTACGGATGTTTTTTATTTTGTTTTTATGGCATAGCTCATTTTGATTCTTAAATTGGATATGGGTCATTTTGGTTCTTCATAAACGATACAGTACACAAAGGGTTTGAATTTTAATTCAAATTATTATTATTATTTATTATTGTGTATTGGGAATGCGCAATTTCTTTGAAAATTCTCCCAAACTACAAAGGTAAGATTATTGGAAATTGGTTAACGATCAGGTGCAATGCATTTTCATATATTTGTAAGCAACATAACGTTAAAAGTTAAAATTACGCCAAGTGAAAAATGTAAACATTTGAAATCACAATGTTATCTTTGCATTCATCGGTTTTTCTTGTGGAGCATGGTATAGAAATAATTTAATTAAAATATACATATAGCCTTACCTAAAGTTATATTTGGAATCAATGGATTTACTATAAGCTATACAGACGCACTTTGCCCGTATATATGAAATCAATTGACATTGCCATTGACAATTTCGTCTTACTTGCCTTTCCTATATATACGTATAGCGCGAACAATAGAAAATAGAACACGTGGAGATGGGACGGTGGGAAACATTAAACAAGGTCTACGTCTACGTTCGGTTCAACTCAACGAAAACGACAAGACGACAAAATTGAGTCTTCGTCCATTAACTATATGCTCAGATGGATAGGGGGGAAATTGTCAAAAGGAAGTCAAAGTGAGAGCCAGGATGTGAGAGGCAGCATAGGAGAATGGTTTTAAGTGTAAGTGTAGGAGACGTGGGTTGTATGTAGTTAGATAGGCAGGGTACCTATAGTAAAAATGAAGGAGCTGAATTCGGATTTTTTGGAATTGGAACCGGGTTCGAATTCAAATGTTGAAGTCTCTGCCTGAATGATTACTTTTCAGTGATCAGGGTATGGTGGCGCAGCTAGTATAAAGTGGTTAAGAATTTCCAGGACAAGTCTATATATGGATGGTATTCTAGTATTCTAGAATTCTAACAACGCAACGCAACGATAAGATTCTATAGAATTGTCCAATTCTTAAATCCCCACGGCGAAAGGAAGAGAAATACACTTCCTTACTCTTAATTCCCTCGTTACTTCTTCCCTTTGTCATCCTACACGGTTGGCTAGGCTTTGGAAGATGCAAAAAGTAAATTGTGTTTTGTATTTTGTAATGCGTTCGAGTTGTTTCGAGACTCCTTTTCGAGAGAGTAGGCATCTATAAAATGTCCTGACTGAGTTGATTACGATGTATATAGTATGTTCTGTGGGGGATAAATGTGACTTCAATGGTGCTACATATTTTCGGATACTGAACGAATAATGTATAGAAATCAGTTCCGTTGTACACTTTAAATTCAAAAATTCTTTTTTAAAATAAACAAACACATCAGAGTAAATTAATTCGGAAAAAAATGTGGCTATGGAATGCGTTTGAAAATATCAACTCATTTGTAACATTACATAATTAGGCAGGTATGCACGTTGTACGTTGTTTTGGTATAAATACATTGAAAATTGATTTTTATTTTAGTTTTAAGTATTGTTTATTTTTATTATTACAGATACAAATAATTCTCGTAATACTATTAATAAAATAATTTTGAACATATATCAGTGAATTACATAAAATTCCTTCAAACCTCAATCGACCTTGACCTACCGTAATCGCACGAATGATTGTTTTTTAACAATAATTCTTACATAAAATAACAGAAAATTCGGATTTTTTTATGCATGTAAAAGAATAGTCAAAAGTTATTTGTATTATTATTTTTTTTAAATTTTGCAGTACAGAAAATACTTGTTTAGTATGTTGAAAGTTCAGCGGAATTTTTATATTTTAGCAGCGCGTAGATTTTTGCACTTGGAAATTATTATTAAATTATTATTCCAAATTCCACAGGGCATGGTATATGCTTCCTGTTCCAGTTCTAATTCCAGATTCCAGGGCTTCTTCTTATAATAAGAAAGATATTTTAACATCAAAGCTTCGATTTTGCTCTGGGAGTGCTGCTGTTGAGATATAATTCCGCAGCTTTAATTACTTTCTCGGATTCTCAGATATTTTCATTATTTTGGATCTATAGAAAAGACAAAAAGGGAAACTTTGCTTTATAATAAATTATACAGAATACTTTACATACAGATGCAATTCAAAACATTTGTTTAAATTTCTATAATAAACAATAAATATAAGCGCATAGGCTGAAGGCGGCTACACGACAGAAGATCGCAGACAAAAGGTCGCAGACATAAGATCGCAGCCACTTGATCGCAGGGACACAATATCGCAAGACAAAAGTGCGCAGCAGACGAAAGATCGCAGACAAAAGATCGCGAGACAGTAGAGCGCAAGGACGAAATATCGCAGTGAAAAATGAGTGCAAGGCAGTTAGGCAGTAGGGTTCAAAGACAAGTGCATTTCCGGGGTAACATTTAGGTAAGTCAACATTCCTCTTGGAAGTAATTGGTCGCCCTTAAAAGGGCCGTTGGTTAAAATTGGTTGATATGTCAAAAATGAAAAAATATGAAAACGTCAACAAAATGTTTGAAAAAAAGATGCTATTCAAAGTAAGTTGTAGGCAATTCCTCGAAGACAGTCTGTACATAGTTCGTACATCAGGTAAATAGTATGTAACAATACGGCGCATGCGTATTGTTTTTTCAGCGTAACGGCGTCCCCTAGCCGGATGACCTCGAACTGCTATAATACCAGCTTATACATTCGTATTATAAAGTACCGTATTTCCTATTATAGACTACATGGTGTACTATTCCAATTCGGACCTCCAAGACCCGTGTAATAATAATGGCCCGTGTATTATTACAGACCCGTGTACCACCAAAACAATGTTAAATAGACCCATGGACTATTCAAACTCATACCTCTTAGACCTGTGCACAATTACGGACCCGTGATCTAAAATTGGAAAAACGGTAATAACTTCAGCAAGTTATGGTGTCGGTCTAGAGGTTCTTATAATTATTTCATTGCTGATATATCAATTCATTTTAACTAAATATTTAACCAAATTATTTCCACCTTTTAAGGGCGACCAATTACTTCCAAGAGGAATGTTGACTTAACTAAATGTTACCTCGGAAATACACTTGTCTTTGAACTCTACTGCCTAACTGCCTTGCACTCATTTTTCACTGCAATATTTCGTCCTTGCGATCTTTTGTCTGCGATCTTTCGTCTGCTGCGCTCTTTTGTCTTGCGATCTTGTGTCCCTGCGATCAAGTGGCTGCGATCTTATGTCTGCGATCTTTTGTCTGCGATCTTCTGTCCTGTTCCCGCTGAAGGCTGAACTTGAAGTTGAAGTGTGTAGTCCTACGATTACGATTCAAGGATAAGGATTTTGAATATTAATTCTGTAAAAGCTGGAAATACAAACTACTGAGACAGACACAGATATATACTTTTCAACTACGCTTACTTAAACTATGCCGGTCTATTCCTCCATGTATTTTTATACCATTAAAAATGACTGCATAAGAAATTGCTCCGGAAATAAAATGCATACATGTATAGGTAAATATAAATATTACATTCATTTCCGTTTGCTTTTAGTATTTGTAGGTACATTTCATATTGCACTCGCTCTCGTCTCCTTTTAAAATAACGTGACGTGATAAATATGAGTAGGTACATTTGAAATTCTAAACATTAGATCTGTCATGTCACATAGTCACATTTAATGTATCGAATTTAGCATGTGACCTTCATTTTTTTAATATAATGGATCACCAAACAATGTAGCATTTAAGGTGCAGTAGTAAAAGTACCTACGAATGTCATTCATACGTGGTCCAGGGCAAGGCTCAGCCACAGCTGTAAAAACAATTTGAATTTTCTACGTAAAACGGAATAGTTTTGTTTTACAAGTGCCTACCTACTACTAGTTCTAGTATATGGATTTTTATTACATAGTAAATTCCCTTTAGTTTTTTTGGAGTACATTTACTTTTTCATATTTTTTTTACGTTTACATGGTTATTACATTGTAAGACACTATATAGCAGTGCTGTAAAATATGTCACTGAAGAAGCAAATATGTCTAGCATGCAAACCGCCCGGCATGGTTCGTCTGTTTGAAAAAATTAACGTAGTTTTTCCGAACCCTATTTAGTAATATTAGTGTAGTATTATTCCCTATTTAAGTATTGTTAACCCTATTTAGTACTATTTAGTATTATTCTGTACGTTTCGGACGGGGTGATTACAATGGACTTACTTAAAAATGTTTTTTTGTGCATTTTCAATGAGAAGTTCACACCTCGGATTTCGAATAGGAGTATTTTTTTGGCTTTGCTTATTCTGAAATGGGTAAATAGTGAGATTTACGTCTTGAAAATGTGTAAATGGCGAGTTTTGCATTTTAAAATATGGGTAAATAACGAGTTTTGCATTTTCAAAAATGAGAAAATAGCGGTTTTTACATTTTAAAAAATGGGTATTTTGCAAGTTTTGTATTTTCAAAACTGAGTAAATAGACAGTTCATTGTCAAACATGGCTATAGGGAAATTACGAGTTTTGAAATATTGAAAGTCAATAATAGGGGGCCCTATTATTCGACGGATTCAGTAGAAATTTTGTATGGAGAAAGCTAATAGCCTCCTGGGGTAACAATATTAAGCGGCCATCTTGGAAAATGGCCGCTCCTATCTCGACAACATACACAATATTTCCTTCTGGGCGGAACCAAAGAAACTTAGCAACCCCCCTCCCCCCCCCCCCTCCCCTTGGGATCCGCCTTGGGATGATAATATGTTAATTCGATTCAATTAAAAAGGTGCAAAAATGTTATTGATGGATTATGATTTCAAAAAGTTTAAAATTTTGCTAACATATATACATATGCCGCAAAAATAACTTGTTTCGACTCTTCAACACCCTCATCTTATTTGTATGTAAATGGACGCTACGCAGAAACTTTCATACGCCTTATTCTCTTTCCTGTTATATGTTTGTATTTTTTTTTGTGTTCAATTAGGATGAGATATTAAGGCTCTAAAGTTGAAAACATCGCACCTTAACGCTGTCTCTTCGGAGATCATCCTATTATTGTGTCGAGTACATTGAGTGCTGAGTCCTCTCAAGAATATTTACATCTAACGAAGCATCTGCTGGTTCTGGTTCTGGATCTGGCTCCGAAACTCTTCTACATACTGTACATTTAACATCCCCTCTGAGCCTCACTATTACTCTCTGTCTCCCATCTCCGCTCCCTGCCTACTCCCGTCATTGGTCTTAACGACTCGAGAAATGGAAATGGAAATGAAAAGATTCACTCACGGCTTCCGCTTTTTTGTTGTGTGAGTGAAAGTAGGTGAGAGAGTGAGAGCGTAGAGGAAAATGGGTGAGAATTCCCATTCACGAGCCATTATTCTATTTCCTACCTATTCAAATTTTATGCTACTACGTCATGCATGCATATACATACGTAGCAAAAAGAAATGTTTCCATTTGGCATTAATACCTAAACGTCTCATCTTAAATATTTTTTTGCATTTTGACCTTCTTCGCGTAACAATACCAACCAAAACCCACCACGCATAATATCGACTCCAATATGAAGGTTACCAAAACATTTGTATGCTACTAAATAATATACATATATACCCACAGTGAATTAAGAATCAATTATATATTTCTAAGAGAAATTATTACTCTACGTAGAATTTTTCAAAAATGTTTTTTAATTACTGTCTTTTTTAAATACTCCAATTTTACTAAAGGCCTATAGCTATGATGATAATATTTCTAATTTATATTCCAATATCCAAATTCTAATGATGCTATAGAATTTATTTATTCTCTACAAGTTGAATAAAATTGTAAATTGTGAAAGTGTGTAAAGAATTCAAATTCAATGCATCACTAGCCCGAGATGATAATAATGATGATGATGGTGAATAGGAAATGCATCTGCCTTTAAGACGGGGAAGGGGAGGACGAGGAGAAATACGACAGGGACGAGTGACAGAAGAGAATGTGCATGTAACATGAGAATGATGAGGAGAGAATTCTTAAGAATGTAATATGTACAGAGGCCCATACAGAGGAATGGAAATGGTATAGAGGGATTTCATCAAGGAAGAAGGCGCATCAAGAATCAAGACTTTCTTTTCCTTTCCATCTTCCTTTTCCCTCCTCATTTAATATTCTGCACCTTCTCCCAAAGCTATAAATAAATAGAAACAGCGCACTAAGCAGAGTGTCTTCCCGTCCTGAAAGTTCCAATAGCAAATACACATTGAAATTTGAGCGCACAGGACTTTTTGAATACCTCAAATCGTGGGTCTTTATTTCAAGATGCACCGACCGTGAGGGTGGATGTGGATAGTGTGGCGCGTTGAACGCACTCCAAGTAGAATTTAATTTTACACATTTGTGTGTAGAGTAACAACAACTTTCTAAATGAGCCCATATTCCACTTTCAAATTAGTCAACATGTTTTTTTGAGGGGGTTAAGTTGTACAAATCGTCAACGTTATCATCATGTGTAAATAAAACAATTTGCAGTCTGACTGAGATGCATTTTTACATCACATGTTTGCGTGGATGTTTTTGCCTCGGGTTGCATCTTCAACGATGTACCGCTGAATTTGTATCTTTTTCTAATTCAGTGCATGGTTATACTTAACTTTGTAATCCTCATCGCCACTCATACGAATACGACGAATGCCAGCAAATATTACGTAATGATAATATATTATAAATAAATGATTTTTATATTTTAAAAAATATTTAGCACCGGATATCCTACGAGGGTCCACAGTACCTATAATGGGAAGTATGGGACTGATAGAAAGATGGGCCACTAGTTCCCCTGGTAACCTACATCTAATTTTGATCTTCAACTTCAAAGTAACCTCGGCTCCAGCTCTCTGTGGGCTTCGACTAGTTCAGCTCAGCTTACTTCCCATATCACTATGCAGATATTAGAATCTCATCTTCCCGCTCCTTCTTCCTACTCATCCCGGTCGTGTGCTTCTCAAATATCGATTTCAGTTCACATAGAGGAACAACAAAGAAGAAAACTGGGATGAAAATGAAAACGAAGTCAAAATCGACATCGAAACCGAAGCCGCGGGAAGGGAAGGGAAACAGGGATGGGGACTCGGACGACAAGTTTAGGTGTATTATAGGTAGTGGCGGCGCGATACAATTTATTACTTACAATACGATATCATGTCATGACAGACTATGCAAAGTGAAAGGGAGACATTATACTTTAAGGACTTTCTAAGGAACCTCACAAAGCTTGTAGTATAAGCTTTTGTTAGCCTATACACTATACAGCTAGCTTGTGCAATATATGGCTGTCTTCCCCTTTAAAGATTGAGTAGGGCAGGAGTCTATCTGTTTCTTACTGTCAATATCATATAAGTACTACCTACGCAAACATGGGGAGAGTATATAACGATTACTGGGATAAAAGTATAAACCAAACTCCATGTCCTATATAGCTACATCCAATTGTCACCATATCAGTATAGCTATTTCCACCCTCATATCAGTCCACCTATATGTAGTTGCGTGTCTACTACAGTTATGCTATTTAGCACATATGATTTGCAATATAATCGTAATAATTGCAGTGGTCTTCTAGCGGACAAGCATCAATTTACAAACCGGACAGGTGCTACTCATTTTATTAATTAGTGTCACGCATCTATATAAAGATGGACTATTATTAGCAATGATTTATTGAAATTTAATTCCATTTACAATTTTCATTCGTATTAATTAACCATTTTGTCATCAATTTTAAATGAGGCTGCTATTAGATGTTTTTACAATGCTATGACAGCTTTGAAGTTACAAACACGAAATTTTGCTCATCGGCAATGCTGCCATTACATGAAGATTGAACGTACCTATAAAGCTTACTGACTAAATAAAGGAATCAAAATCGGTCCTGGTCTTTCCTAAGAAATAAAAACTTTCCAAAGCATTCTTGTTTTTTTTTTGTAGATTGAAGTCAAGTGGTGGAAATAGATAATATATTATGAAGGCATGAAGGTAAACTGATAGACGACAGATTCACATTCGCAATTCCAAAAACATTCGTCTTCTAAATCTCTTTAAAAGCTTTGATTTTAGTCCTTTTCTTTCTCGAATCCAATGAATTTCTTATTGTATTGTGAAAGTGAAAAGTACATGACAAAAAAAATGGCAAACGGGAAAAAGGAATAAATTAAAGCTAACTATAGAATATGGAACTTACGATACAATCTTGTTTGAGTACCGCGTAAAGCTGCTAATAGAATCTTCGGTTTCTATTTAAAACAGGATCCACACTACCCCAAATAAGCTAATAATGAAGTAGTACATAGAAGGGAGACAGAGCGTGAAAAAGAAATACACATAATATAAAGTAAAGCTTTTATAATGACGTTAGAATAAAACTATATAGAGCTAATAAGTGCCAAAGGATTTTTTGTGTTCAAAATTCACATCTCAAATCTCGAGGGATTTTTCTTGATAATAATTAAATTAAGGAACTCAAAGCCTTCTTTATAGTGTTTATTGGAACACTTCTCTTTGTAATACAAAAAATAGACAATCGCATTATATATAGCAATTCTAAGAATTTCTGAAATCTCAAAGTACCACTTTACTTTTTCATCCTATCAGTAGTTCGTATTTTGTTTTTGTATGTATATCTGCAGTTATACAATTAACTCAATCATATTCAAATGAAATTATATTCAATACGTATATGAGTGCATTCAGCTTCAATTGAAAATTCAATTTGCTCGAATTTCAAAGATTGTCCCAGTCCATAAGGGAAGATACAAGATTAATTAAAATAAGAAGAAGAATATACAGACAAGTGATAAATGAAAGTGTCACTATACAAATGGGGAAGTAGAACACATAGTAGATTCCTTTTAAATATCTGCGTGAATGGAATGAAAGGACGTTTGTACATAATAGACACTCTTTAGAAGTTGGAACAAAGACAAATACAATTTTCTTTAGGATAATAGAAATGAAATAGGATTTATAGCTCATTTGCAGGAGAGAAACCTGTTGAAATAAAGGATAAAATTTTATACATAAATATCTCTTCTACATTTGAAAAAACTTTCTAAAAAATTGTCTAGTTTACATTTTACTCCACACAAAGACGACATCGACAGCACTCCTTCTGATGTGTGTGCAGTTGCAGCTTGCAGCTTGCAGGATTCTTATTTGAATTCTACTGTAGCCTTAAAAATTTGGTCTATACTTTTTATATGGAGAAAGTGGTAGCGAGTAAAAACGTTACACTGACGATGAGGCCAGTTTTTGAGTGTTTTTTTGTGATAAGAAAATTGGACTTTGATTTTTTTGGTTAACTTTCCATGTGCAATTTATATAGATTCGAATGAGTTGCAGAAATGCGGCCGTTGTTGTTCGATGGGAATTTGATTGTCATTGTGTTTGTGTACATGTAGGTAGGTAGATACTTTCAAGTTTACTGCTAAAAGGGATCAAACCATTTCCTTGAATGTCAACCCATATACACTGCATACTGTATCGATGCGAGATCCTCAACAAAGTCTTTCTGATTCACACACACACACAAAAGCCACACACGATGGGAAATAACTTTTATAGCATAGTACAAATACATACAGTTCACTACCAACCACAATGTTAAAAGGACATGCACTTATTTTGGTGTGTACAGTGTACAGTGTACATGTCCCAATACTAAATACTACTACACCAATACAATTTCAATTCAAAGTTTATTTTATAACGATAATAATAATAAAAAAAGTGTTCGTCTTTTTAGCCCATAAACCTCCCACAGTTTATATTTATGTTATGGCTTGGTTCAACAATGCAATACTACTATATATACATTGCAGTCAATTTAAATTACGAGAGGCCATGGACAATCTTAATGTTAGCGGCGGATGCATCTGTCCAAGTTGAAATTTATAGGGCAAATAGCCTTATTTGGAAAAAAAGTGATTTTTCAAAGTAAATACTCTTCCAATATAGGCACGTAGATATTTTCATTCTAAAGTTTTTGGACACCTACAAAGAAAGGCTACACAGTATTTTAAACTTGTCTCAAGGTTGAATTTTTTGGAAATTTTATATAATAGGATTTTTTTTGTAAGGATAATTTCGTATTAAAGTCATTTTGAAATTTGCAACATGCATTTTGCAAAAGTTTTGGTCCGTGCAGAACTTATTATAGCTTGTGACATTTTAACGAAGAAAGTATGTAACGTGTGTGTAATTCTGCACAAAGCACAAAGTTGCAAGTAGTTGGCTAAATTCCTGCCCTTTCCACGTCTGCATGGCCTTACTTCAATCTTCAACGTCCTCCCTCAACAAAATTGTTAGCGTCTTATATCACATACGATAAATGTAACTGTAAGTTCCAAATAGCTTATCGTTAGTATAACAGTTAGCACTTAGCAGTACCTTGTTTCCATAGTTCAGCTTGAAGTCTGGTGCGACCGGCGACCTACATAGGTGACCGAAGCCAAATTGTTATTACCAGTAATTTTCATTTGAACTCTAATTTCAACTTACTCCAACTTTTAGTATTTTACGCACTAAAATAGTCAAATGAACACCAGCAAAAAATACATTTAATTCAACATCCCCAACCAAATGGCTAATACTCCAAATTCAATGGAAGTGACAATTCTTAATTGCATGTATTTAATGAATAAATTATGTAACCAACTTTCTTGAGCATCAGTTCTAACAGTAACAGTGTTACACTAACGAATCTCGTTCCAACTCCAAATTCCACAAGTTGTTTCTGTTTTTGCGTCATATAATTAAACGGATAATACAAAAAACCTACATTCGCTTACTATGGAGCGCGATATTGAGCATATCTATAACAGAGGTTAAATCCCTTCTGTTGTTATGAGTTGAAATTTAATTTTAAGGTTATTATTATAATAAACACACGGTCTCTTTTTTGGTCAATTAATACAATTATTATTATACCAATTTTAGTCACACCTGGAATCGACTGGAATATTGGAACTCCCCACACCATGTACGTATCCATGACAAAAAAACTTCTTTAAAAAATGTGGGAAATCTCCAGATCCAGACTTTTAAGATTGTAGCCGCCAACACATGGTGATCTCTCATTCGCATTCTAATTCTCGTCATCTGGTCACATGCATTTCTACTCCACATAATATATTTTCTATACAGTATACAAACTAAAGGTATATTACCACTACCAGTATAGCATCAGTAGCAAGGCTATACGGTGCTAATCGAAACCAGCACTCAACTAAAAGTCTCAAAACTGCAAAACCTCAAAACTCAGGACATCCGATCAGAATGTATAATAAAAATGAAAAACGAATAGAAAGTGTAAAACAAAAAAAAAATGAAAAAAAAAATGTGAAGACGAAGAAGACGGAGAAGAAGAAGGAGAGAAAGTATTGGTAAGAGCATGAGAGACAGAAAGTAGAAGAAGAATAAGATGGGAAGCGTGTGCATATAAAACTTGTAATTCTCACATCGTAAAGTGGAGAAAGTATCCCATAAGTTTGTCAACACTCTCATGATGAAGTATCTATCCACTCTGACTTTTATCCCTGGGACTCCTTCCTTCCTTCCTACAGTCGTCGTAGGTCCTACAGTACTCAGTACACAGTTGTTCTCCTTCCCTCTCGTCGTAATTTTGTATGCAGAGACACATCGCATTGTCCTTGTCGGTGTCTTGAGTCCACATACGTTACAGAGAGCTATCGCAATAGGAGTAGTCGTTACCCTTTACAGTGTGTAAGAGAAGAGCACTATCACACAGGAAAGAGACTCACACATGATTCCATTTCATGAAATCATGAAACTTTCACGCCTACATCCATTACAGCCATTACCATTACACCCATAGGGCAGGGCGAGGGACCAGAGAGAGAGAGCCACAAGTAAAACTTGTATGTTGTATCTATAACGATAACGGTAAGTGTTTGCTCTCTTACAGTATTTGCATTTCCAGTTTCAGTTCCAGCTCCATAGCTCCGAGTCCGAGACCGAGGCCGACTTGACTGTAATTTAATGTAGCAACTATATGTACTGTGTAGTTGGGGAAGAAATGGACGGTGACGACGACGACGACGGTGGTGGTGGTGGCCAGGGCAGACATAACATTACACAAATGTAGCCATTTCACAGTGAGAGACAATGGACATTTTCTATTTCCTTAGAATCCAATAACTCACAACTTTCAAGTTTTCTACATTTTTCAACACACCCAAGGCGACCCCTGGACTACACTATATATTATATGGGGGGAAATGATTGAGCTAGAAAATAACTGGGCCGCATCGTCATCATCGCATATCGTTTCCTGAGACAGTGCCAACAAGGCTCCAACAAGGGGGGAGTGTGCGTGGGAGGTGGACCAAGGGGCATCTCAAATAGAATATCAGGATAGTCTATAAAAATTGCAATTTTGCAAATTATTATATGAGAGAAAAGCGCCAGAATACGAAAAAAAAACATTTTAACTTGTGGGCTCAGTAGGTTGGGAATCATGTATATACAAATAGTATAATGTCCTTTGGTTAAAGTTTGGCGATTTTAAATTTCCCGCCAAACCTCATACTTCAAATTTCTACCGGTACCGGTCCGCTACTTCAAACTTACATGCTTCAAAGTTAACGTATTATGTACTGTATGTCCCATTTGAATAAATGAATGACTGTCAGAAGCCAGCTGTATGTTGTGTTAGTTTGCACTCCTTTTTGAGTGAGAATTTTTCGAAATGTTAATATTTGAAAACATTTTTAATTTTAAAATTCCTTAAAAATTTCATTCGTATAGGGGAATTGTCATTCCCTTCCTTTAAGTTCCAACCGAATTACCTGCTGACCTATTTTGTGAAGTAGTGGTAAAATTTCTATCAAAGTTTTGGTTTGGTCGGGCGTGAAGGTTAAAGTTGTTTATAACCACTCCATACTGTGACAGTGGCATACAATTTGACAAACTAGCTACACAATGTATGCAGTTTTCTCTATCCCCATTTCCCGTCCTACGCCACACTCAATAAAACTAAATACGAACCCAACAGTTAACAGTACATAGAAATACAAATATAAATACACATAAGTACCGTGAATAGCTTTGCAGGGAGCCCCCCCCCCCTCTGCTTTCCCATAAGTCACTACAGCCACGACGTTTTAAATCCCAAACCACTACAGCGAAACCACATTGCGAATTTATCTTAAGCTCCCTCCAGTTCTTTTGCTGTTGTTCCTTCTGTATTAATGTATTTACCTGAGAGCAGCTTCTTACAGATAGTATAACATGTAAAGATGTGCATGAATATCAAATCTTTTTTTTGTGACTGAAAAGGTCATTTACCAAAACCATTTTAAAAATATGTATAACACAAGTCTACTTAATTATGTGTTTCTTTTTACATTGTCAAAGAATTTACTGCATTTAACTGTAAGAGATCCTCGTACGAGTCGAGAAAATATTACCCTCATTAATTTTAAGAAAACAAAACTTGGATGCAAAAAGGCAAGTTCTGTATTGTGATTTATCAGGATTGAAATTTAGCTATTTGAAATGTATAATAGAAAGTTGAATTAAATTCGCAGATACTCTACTTTGTGTGTTTTCATTTTTCCATACTTAAAAAATTCCTTGTAGTATTCCCTCTTTTACATTTGAATCCAGCCGCAGCCAATAAGAAGTGCCCATTATGACACATTAAGAGCAAAAGTATCCAAAGATTTCTAATGAATTATCTTTTTGTGACCTCTCACAAATTAAGCAGTAAAAAGTCCATGACAGTAAAGAAAAAAACCTTAGTATGTATATTACATAAAATGTAACATACTTAACATAAAAAATAATCTGGCAATAATAGAGGAGTATAATATAGGAACTCTCAGAGGGGGATATGGTACATTGTTTGAGTCCTATAGAATTTTTTTGGCATGCTGTTGCTAGTAATAAAAAAAAATATATAATTTTGTGGTTCCATTTTATTCCCTTTACCCCATTGAATTCCCTCCATTGAGCCACTCAGCCATTCACTAATACTAATTCCCATTCAGAGAGCATTCATGAAGAACAGACTGCAAAATGCAATGCGAAGCAGAAATGCAATTGAGCATTCAGTCTCCATTTCCATTCAAAATAAATTTTGAAGAACAAAAAAAATTAGGAGAAGGACGTCTCGAGGACCTATTTTCCATTCAATTGATGTTTTATGTTTTCCGGGATTGGGAGCGACAATGCAATGGGGATGCATATAGGGCCGTAGGGCGAGGGCAAAATGCAATGGTAATGGTAGAAGTAGCAGCAGTCGCGGCGGTTTGAGATGATATACGATATTAAGATGACATGGCTCTGCCCAACCACTCACATCCCATCACATCACATGGGACATGGGAATGGTAAAATATTTTTGTCGCAGTCTGAGACAAGTTTTAAGAAAAGTATATGTAAAAGAATTTCAAACTGGAAAACTGGAAAAGTGAAACTACGGAATTTGGATTCGATTAAATTTAAATTATATAAGTACACTCTCATAAAACATACCAATGAAGTAAGTATTTACGTAAGTAGTAGATGTCTCTAGACTCCAGATATATGTAAGTACATTCATGTATCTGCATATGCATAAGTCTTTCGGCTAAAATAGGAACAATGCCAACAAAAAATCGGCAAATCTGCAATGTCATATGATCCTTGATGCTGATAATGCGCTCGTACTCATGGCATGTGCCTACCGTTTACCGTATTTTCTCTAATAGCACACTTCTACTACTTAAAGTTAAACTCAAGATCAGACGTCGACCCCCTGTCTACCAGGATCTTAAGGACCAGCCAACTATAAAAGAAAACACGGTAAATACTTTTATGTCGTTCTCGTGTTTGCTACCCCTGTCTTTTTAGAGTTTTGCAATTTCAGTTGCTGGCTTACAGTTACATATTTTGAAATTGGTCTTCAACTGGAACGTGGAAAGTACAAGTAGCAACATGAGTACTGTAAACTGAGAGGTATGGATGGCATCATAGCATACACCAGATAACATATGAGATGACATGAACAATGTAAATAAACGAAAGTCTGTTTTCTTTATCGGGAATCGGCAGAGACAATAATATGACATGCAGAGAAAATATAGCGGGTAAGTTTCCACACATTTTAACGGCGGAATTTGAATTCAGTTTGAGAATTTACAAATTCACATTTTTCAGGAGAGAACATCAATTACATTTTGTTATTTTTCCCAAGGAAACAAGTGAAAATGTATTTTCCAATTTCCAAGAATGTCGTATCTTTCTTCGAATTTCGAATCTAGAATCTATAGACTGACTGTCATGAATTAATTCTTTGAAGTGCATAACCAGAGGCCGATGTAGAAATTTATGGAAGGAGCTATAATTCATCGTAAAAGGCGGTAATTTTGAATTAAATTTTCCTATATTATGCTCGGCAATGTTAAATGTTTTCTCATCATAGGAAACAAAAGAGCCAATTTAGAATTATCAACCCCCTTAAGTTGCGGACTGGGATCCCCAAAAGAGCAAAGGAAAAGCACCCAATAATATGGCAGCTGATACTGGTACTGGCGGATATCCTGAATCCTGATTAAACGTTTCTAAATTCTAAAGTGTTCCCCTCATAGTTCTGTTAGTGCAAAATTTGCTTAAATAACAGTTTTATAAGAAATTAAAAATTGTTGTGGAAGATTTAAAAAAATCATAAATCATGAATACTGATTTATTTTATTGCATTTTTAAAGGAATTTTTACCGTATACAGATTTATTAATAATTATTATTATTTTAGTTCCAACCAATTTAAATTTTTATACCTGTTGATTTTCCGTTGTTGGGAACACTGGGTCAAAAATAAGTTGAAAATATATCTAGCAGAATTCAGTGCCAACTTTCGAAAAATCCTCTTAAAAATATAGTTTTATTTAAATAGCTGAGGATCAATAGAGGGTCTTTTCCCTTCATTTTTGTCTCTGCTATTTTCTCTTGTAGTGAACAACGGGTACGGTAACGGTAGTTCTACTCTGGCTCTAGTAAGGAGAGAAATCCTGGACCAACATTCTTGCTTCGACTGGAAAAGAAATGATTCCATTTCCATGGGAGGGCAGAGAATGTGATTCTCACAAAAGCAGTCCCCATCGTGGAAAACACAGCCAAACCGAGCCAACGGATTCTTGCAAATGTTATTTCCAATTCTAACCTCAGACAACCCTATGATAAAAATAATTGTTATAGTTAATATTAATAATTTTGCAGAATATATTTAAAATATCTTGCTTTTTTTCTGTTATATTTTAAACGATGATTAATGCGTGAATTAATTACTGGAACATTTTCCGTCCAAGCCAGAAGAGCTCCCCTTCGTATTGTTGTTTACAGCACTGTGACAAAGGAGGCCTTTGGCACAAGTCCCCACAGCCCCGCCACAGGGCTCCCCCTCTCCACGTGAGCAGAGGAGACAGCACCCACAAAAGTCGAGAGTGACGCCCCAGGGACACTTCCCCTCCCCCAACCACTCACAGTTCCCATCGCAGACACACTGCATTTTATTCATTATAATTTCAATATCCTTGGTTTTTTTATGTTTGTCACCTGAGGTCCCAGTGACACTGTCGGGCTCATGGCCATGACCTACATGGCTGACGTTGAAATTCCTGAATTTGAATTTGAAATTTCCGTTGACACTATCAGCATCTATACTTTTACTCTTGTTCATCTCGTGACGATGAATAAAAATTTTATATGGCTCTGGTTCTGGTTCTGGTTTTGAAGACACCGCCGCCGTCAAACTCAGTCCTTCCGCCATGAAACAATTCTTCTTGAAAATCCATGAGGACTCCGCCAACACCAGTCCCACGCAAACAAAGACAAGCTGAAATAGGAGATTCATTAGTTTGTTCCTGTTTTTGTCTCCGTTTGATTTAGTTTCTTTGTATCTTGTCCCTATTGTCCTTGTTCCGCTCTTTGTTTTGGGCCTTGGGCTTCTGATAAGGATAACATCCACCCCGTCAATGTCGGGCCCGGCTGTCATTTCTTCTGAATTTTGAAAATGATTCCCTTCTCGCCCCTTTTCAAAAGTTATTTTTGCGCGCTTCTATTATTGACTCAATTTATCTGGTGCAAAGAACGATATACTAATATTACAGGTATATATTTGTGTACATAAACATTTCATAACAAACTTTTCATTGTTACTGTATTCTCTTTGATTCCGATCATGTTACCCGAAGCCGAAGACCATCGCACATCACACAACAAAACACACATGGGACACAAAGTAAGAGATGAAGCTGTAGCTTATTATTTCTGTCTTATATAATAATTATTATTATTATATGGATGGTCTTGATCGTATCGTTAGTATCGTAAAGTGTAGTTTAGTAGTCGTATTACTTTTATGTTACATCACGTATTATGAAAGTAAGGTTCTGAAGTAACTATATAGGTTACGTCAAGTATTCATATTTAATGTCACCTTATTTTTTTATCCATATGGCCATATGCGTATGTAGCTATATAGCCCTGTTATGATTTGTTGACTTTATTCCTGGAAACCACGCTTTTCCTCCAGGGGCCACACAGCACACCACAGACAACGACAACACACCTAATAATTTACTCTAAAAAGTTTTGAAAACTTTAGCTCTTTGAATTTCACTTGATGGATGATATATTATACCTTCAGGTTTGGTAGTTTGCTAAGTTCATTTTACGTTCTATAACTTCCAACCAAAGTTGCTGTCTTCAATAATTAAAAGTAATAACACCGACAAATATATATCTTTGCCATTTCACCGCCCATTATAGTTAGAAATAGTTTTTTGATCTGGCTTTTAAAAGTATTCTTTTATTTTTCTTTAAAATAAAATAAAATGTAAATTCGATGTATGTAAATGTAGTACAAGGTAAATTGTAGTAATAATTATTATTGTTTAGATTTAAATTGTATGACTTGAAGAAATGCCGGTGCCAGTGCCGGTATGCGTATAGGGCCTACAATGTAAACTTAAAGCACATAAAGCGTATTTCTTCCTCGTAATGTAGTGCTGTGTGAAGAGAGTACAGAATATGACTGACTGAATGAGTGCACTCAGAACTATACAGCTACGGCCAACAGCTCAAATTCTCAAATGCCCGGTCCCGGTCTCGGTTCTGCGGGTTCACATCTATACGGACGGATCCTTCCAGACTCATTCCAGCAGGATCCAGCAGAGATCCAGCAGAACTTGAATGTTATTCCGTTGACGTTTCTAATATTCCAAACTACATATAAAGCCCCGCATAGGACACTATGAACTGGCTGAACTCATAGGCACACACACAAACACACACTCACGCAGGTGCACATGCAATATTCAGTTGTGTAGAAACCGAAACCGGTGCCGGTGTATCTGCGGTACACCCAAAAATAACAAAAACTATACAAAAAATATATAATGAACGTTTACTCGTCCTTCGGGGTCATAATCGTGTTAACGTCTCCAATTTACAATTTAAATTTTCAATCCTTTTATTTCATGAATATATGTAGTTTTAGAAATTTTGTTCATTTATCCACTTTATATCACTCTACCAATCACATCAATATAAATTTCAACATTCGTAGTTGGTTTCATAGCAAAGCAAAACAATCAAGGAGTTGAGTAGAGAATTTCAATGATCGTTTTTGGAATACGGATCCACGCTTCGTCAGTGTCACTTATTTGAACAGTTTGAACTTTGAACATTTTTCCCTGTGTATTACGTCTGTCTGTTTTTATACACATCCCCCAGGATTGGCAGTGATACTGCCAGGAAAACGATTAGGAATTACGATTACGATATAAGTTAACATTTTTTGAAAACTTTTTCGAGGGAAATTTGAACATGTCGATTTTCGATTTAGAAAATTGAATTCGAAAAATTCAAAGGGATTCGAGAGCAAGGGCTTGAGGAGATGCGGAGGTGATTGGATGGAAATTGAAATTGAATAGATATGACCCTGTCCTGAATCCTTATGAATAAACATGTATAACATCCGACGAATCTGTGAGATTTGAAGTAGGAGTCGGAGTCTCATCATAGGGCCAGACCAGGCTAAAATTACTTTGAGTTCAAGGTAACAATTTAAGAGAGAGAGAGAGAGAGAGATAGATACTTTTGTACTTTTTATGTATGTATTTATCAGAATCAGACAATCAGACGCGGCCCGGCCGGTGAGCAATTGAGCTATGGATATACGGAAGTCTGTCTCTTATTTTCCGTATATCGGCACACGGTGTACAGCTACTGTTGAATGTTACTGGTACGATCCGATTCGGAATTCGGATAGGGTCTATTATATTGGTTGGATTGGTCTTGTGTCGATTCTGGTCGATGTGAATGGTGATTGTGATTGTGATGTTGGACGGTATGTATAAAAGAAAAGTTGAGAGTGAATCGCATATCGTATAATCATATAATCGGAGATTGTGATTCTCTGATCGTTATTTCTTTATACTTTGAATTTGAAGCTACATAATCCTGGAGGATCCGTGGTGGATCCAATGCACTCACTTTTAGTTTGTATTTCAGTTTAGCTCTAGATGCGGCGCCCTATCGGGATCGGGATCACGGAATTCGGAATCTGAACAGTGAAACGTAAACGAGTCTGACTAGTGAGACAGAGTCCATGACCAAGGGTCGCTGAAACTGTATAGGTATCTCGGATTTTCATACACATACTATTGAAAGTTAATGCTAACTAAGCTTATTAGGATCAAAATCGAATTTACTCTCTGTCCTGTGTACTTAAGATTTAGGTACTTTTAAAATTTAGATTTAGGCATCGTTATGTGAGTGAGTTCACTGGAACTGGAAATACAAAGTATAAATATATAGAATGGGAGCAGGTATGCATATGGATACAAAATAGATATCGTCTGCGAAGAAGTGAAGAATCAAAATGAATCCTATCCAATTTTAGCTATAAACATTAAAAAAATACTTTGTAGGTACATAAAAATCATATATCTTGAAAGTATGTAAATAGAACATTTTGCATTTTCAAAAACCAGTAAATTGAATATTTTGCGCGTTTATTAACAGTGTAAATAGAACATGTCGCACTTTTCAATACGTGTAAACAGAATATTTTGCGCTTTTCAAAGCCATGTAAATAGAACATTTTGCACATTTAAAAAACGTGTAAATAAAATATTTTGAACTTTTCAAAAACATGTAAATTTTGTACCTTGTAAAACTACGCCATTATTAACTAACATTTTGGCGCATCTACTTATATAATTTTGTTTCTGAGATAGCTCATTTTAATTTCTAGCTTAAATGGGCACGGATCATTTTGAGTCTTCGCTGACTATATGTATTTACAATGTAAAACGCAATATGTTTCATGTTAGGTATTTCTTTTGTGTGCATTTAGTATATGCAAGTATATAATTATATTATACTTATTGTTAGTTTTACTTGTTAGACATATATCTTAAGGTCTCTTATGTGCTGCAAGGTTGAGATTTAGATCTGAAAGGTATATACATAATACATAGGTAGGTATCATTGTATTTTCACTTTCAAAGTATTGCTTACACTGAGAGACGTGTTTCTTTCTCCTTTACAGTTGAAATGATAAAACAGGCGAAGAGGAGAGATCACAAACTTCTTTACAGATTTCCAGGTTTCACGAAATTGAAATCCCGATTTCTTTTATTTGTTACACACTTTGATCCAACCAAGTGCAAAAGGAGAAAAGGAGTTGGGCTGCTGGGAGATCAAGAAAAGTGTATAAAGCATGAAAGAGATTCAGCATCTAGCCATCGATCTTTGGACGATGAAGTTTTTTTTTTTGAGTTCTAAGGAAAATATAGTCTATATAGTAATCTAGTTCTCTAGGAGACTTTAAACAACTTCTACACGTAGATTCTGCAGCTTCCAGGTCCTAACGGTAAAGCGATTCTGTTGTCCGCAGTTTAGTTTTTTTATTTATTTTATTTATGCTGGGTTTTATTTGCGTTCATTTTCCAATTTAAATTATACATACGCAATGACAACACAAAGTATGTTATTGCCATCGAAAACAGTACATTTAATAGACAGATTAATTTGCTTATTTTACGTCTTATACACTTTTCTAAATAATTGAATTTTTAAAGGAAAAATTAAGAAGCCCACACGCGACATATGCAAGCGCAGTGGAGTAAAGTTTTCACGAATTGATGGATTACATTAATAATAAGAATTAATCCTAGGTACAATACAGAGACATAACAAGGATTAAGTTATTCAGATTTCAATAGTCTAAGTAACGATGGTATCGTCGAGGTGCGGTACTTTTCTGTATTACATTTAATTAGCCTATAGTTATTTTTATTTCTACTTGGTCTGTCATTACAACGTTCATATGGTTTTAGCCAATCAGAGTAACGTTTTGATTTAATCATTTTTTTCCGAAGCTAAGAAGTAATTTTTGGTATCGAATTTCTATTTTGTCTGTCTTTATATCTAATACAGCTTTATCATAATTTCGGTCACTTACGTACTTACTTAAGATTATTCCTAAGCACCGCTTTTCGATTTTACAAACTTTTGAGAGTGACATTTTGTTTAAACTTTGGCTAATTGACTGTGAAGCGTATTCCAAATTGCTCCGTATATACATATAATAAATTACAGCTAATTTATCTCTATTGAATCCACAAGATTTTAATTTCCGCAATATAAAAACCTTTTTTGTGGTTTTTTCAATTACCTTACTTATGTGCTCATCCCATGACAATTTATCATTTATTAATACACCTAACAATTTTGTACTACACACAACAGGCAAATTTGTACTATTTAGTGTTAATCTTACTTGGTTGTACTTTTTATTTTTAGACTTATTGATAACCATCACATTACATTTTATTGGGTTTAATTTCATACGTATAAGTAACTATGTGATGGAAATAATTTATTATGACTGTAACCAATGACCAGGGCCAGAATGGTCAAATTGTCATGCTATATTGTAGTGTTTTTAAATGTAATATTTTACCTATTGAAATTTAAAATGATGCATTGAAAATATTTTATTTAATTGAAAAAACTATGTTATGGTATAGTTTACATACATTACAGTTAAAACTTCTAACTTAATATATTAATATAGTAGTTTAAATACGTAGAATACAATTTTGAAACCCTTCACAAGCTGGACTTTCAAGTTTGAAATTTTATGAATTTTTTTGTAGGGTGATGTTGCCTAATTCTGGCTGTTGCCCTAATTGTAACCACCGGCTGTACATCTTATACATGTATAAGGTCGATGTATAAGGAAGATTGCATTTTTGTTTGTAAAGTTTGGCTTTCCATATTCCATCTACTGATTCTGCAGCTTTTAGTTTCAAAAGTTATCAACTAATACGAATTTTATCCGCCGGCCACAATTAGGACACCGGCCACAATTAGGCACCCTCGCCCTATGCATTCCCATTCCCAATTCTAATCATACCAATTTAAGTAAGTGATTCGTGATCGTGACAGGTACGATTCAATTGTTAATTAAATCTGCTGTGTTTGCCCCTTCGTAAATGTAAAGATAAATAGAATAGAATGAGATTGCCGGGAATTCTATACTTTGTACGGAGGCGCCGCACATCATGAAACACGAGAGATGCAGTTTTAGCCAGAAATATTTGATTTTTCCTTCTCGTTTCGTCCCGTACTTAGTCCCGTCCCATGCCCCATCCTCTTAAAAAATATATTAATATCCACATCCCATCCCGTTCGGTATTAAATCCAGGAGTACTGTGAAACCTGCACCAGTCTGTCTGTAATTAAAGTATCTCTGTATCTTACCTTCTTTTTTGAAGGTTACATTTAAGTTGTAAAGTAGTCACAGTCAGCAGTTAACATACAACATAATATAGTCAACAATTCCTAAATAAAACTTACGTTTAGTTCTTTATTAGTTGTACTTTGTACTTATAATTCCTGTATTTATAAGCCTTTCATGATTAAAAACAGTGCTACCAATTTAATCATCACCTGTTAAATCTGTTAAGCTAAGCTACATATCAATAGGAACCAGACCAGAACCACCAAAACCAGATACCAAAACTCAGAAGCAGAACCTCCTTGCCCTTTGTAAAGAGATACAGAGAGCGATTATTGCATAATACGCAAGTGTAATTGGATCCCTGGAACGAATAAATTGTTATCATCAGATTTATTAAAGCAATAAAGAGATATCATTGGCTGACAGAGTTTTCTGGAGATTGGAGATTATTCCAAGTTTTTCCCTATAAATTGTATACCCACCCAGTCATTACTTCAGCAATAGTTAAGAATGAGGGGTCTAGCACTTTTGGGAGACAATGCAGTGGGTCACCTTGGACGATCAAATATTTATCGTTCATCGCGTGCGGCTCAGAGTAAATTAAGGAATTCTAATTCGTCTGTCTGTTGCTCCACTTCGGTTCGATCAATCTTCTTAACAAGTCAACCAAAAATGGTAGGTATAAGTAGATAATTTATGGATGGATAAGTGGATTTTCTAATATTTTATTTTTAACTTTCAAAAAATAACACTTTGAAATTTTCATAGTACTTTCAATAAGTGTTTCGTATTTTTTACATGTCATAAATAGTATAGCGACCGGCTTTAATTGATTTTATTTTATGTAGTGCAGAATTTTCGATTCATAGTTTCAAGTTTTATGCAAGTTCAAAGTTGCTGAGAAATATTAACTAAGCATTGCATTCCTGTTTGACATGAATGGTGTGTGCAGTGAACTCTAAATGACTAATTTTCGATCAGGTTGTTTTAGCTGTATGCCTTCTTTTTTTAGGCAGTGTTTTAGCAATAGCAATGACAAAATTAAAATAATTGATTTTAATAGCAAGGAATGGCGATTGTATGGAGATAGTCAAGTTTTAAATCTGGTATATATTAACAAGATATATATTTTTGTTACCTAACATGTGTTGCTTCCTTCTCCCTTTAAGGCTAAAGAACACTAAATTCAGAATCTAGGAATGCCGTACTGATGTTAATGCAAGTATTTAACGAAAACAGCATATTTTATTTATCAATTTCAGGCTGAGTACCGGCTTGAACAAGACACTTTTGGAGAGCTAAAAGTCCCTGCGGACAAACTTTATGGAGCTCAAACTCTAAGGTCGGTTATGAATTTTCCCATCGGTGGCAACCCTGAGCGAATGCCGGTAGGTTCTAATCTTAAGTTGTCACACCAAGCGCCTAGTAAACTACAAACATTATATAACTCACAATAAGTATGGAATAAATGCTACCATCGATAATCCTACTCCTACTGTTTAAAAGTACGTCAGCCCGTTATTACTTGCTAATTGTATTTATTATTCTGTGCAGATTCCAGTGATCAAGGCAATGGGAATTTTAAAGAAAGCAGCAGCAATCGTCAATAAGGAGTTTGGTCTTGAACCCAAAATTGTTGACGCTATTTGTAAAGCGGCGGATGAGGTGAGGAAATCCTAATTCTATTGTAGTTTTAACTTGCAGTATGTTTTATTCGGGGTTGATCTTGTTTTCTTTCTTGTTCGTATATTGCTGGGCTTAGGATTTATAAACATTTCTAACCTATTCCTATATATTGTATTTATCACTAATTTATTTATTCTATAGGTAATTAGTGGTGAATTGTATGAAGATCACTTTCCTCTGGTTATCTGGCAAACGGGCTCTGGAACTCAAACTAATATGAATACCAACGAAGTCATTTCAAATAGAGCTATCCAAATTTTAGGTGGAAAATTAGGGTCCAAGGATCCCGTCCATCCTAATGATCATGTCAATAAAAGCCAGGTAAGAAACATTTGGCAATTGAACGTATCAAATTTTTAGCAAGGCCTCTGTGTGGGTGGGAAAAGCATTAGCAGAATCAATTCATTGATGATAGATCACCTAAAGATCTGGGTTTTAATTATGAAATTTCTAGAGTTCTAATGACACGTTCCCTACTGCGATGCACATCGCTGTTGGAATTGAACTTAATCAAACTTTACTTCCTGGACTTGTAATGTTGAAAGAAGCACTTAACAAAAAAGCTGTTGAATTTAATAGTATTATCAAAATTGGAAGAACTCACACCCAGGCAAGAAAAATAATAATGCAATCAGCAGCGTAGTACTGCGTTTAACTGAATACAATCCATTATATTTAACATTGTAGCTCATGTAATATTTGACTGAAATTTATGATGCTGAATATTTGAAAATTTAATTAGGATGCAACACCTTTAACACTTGGTCAAGAATTCAGTGCTTACGTTCAGCAGTTAGAATTCGGCATTCAGCGGATTGAGGCAACCTTACCTCGTTTGTACATGTTGGCTGCGGGAGGAACGGCTGTTGGAACTGGGTTAAATACACGTATTGGATTTGATACGAAAGTGGCTGATACCGTTGCTAAACTCACAGGTTGGTTAACACCTGAAAAGTTGTATGTATGCAAGAATCCTAGTATTTTTTATTTTTTACAGAATATTGCCGTTGACATTTAAAATTTGGTTTCATTTACCATAAGATAATATTTCAATTTTAAAATAGAATAAATTTAATGCTCCCGTAATTCTAGGTTTACCTTTCGTGACGGCCCCAAACAAATTTGAAGCTTTGGCTTGTCACGATGCATTAGTGGAAGTTTCTGGGGCTCTCAATGTTATCGCTTGCTCGTTAATGAAGGTGATTATTTTTTTACCTCACTTTAGATTCTATTTCGAAATTAAAGATGAGGATTAAATATAAGCAGGAATCAATAATATAAAAAAAATTTACTACACATAACAAACGTTTAGATCGCCAATGACATCCGTTTCCTTGCTTCTGGCCCACGATGTGGTTTGGGCGAACTTTCCCTCCCGGAAAATGAACCTGGTTCATCTATTATGCCTGGAAAAGTTAATCCCACACAGTGTGAGGCAATTACAATGGTTGCGGCTCAAGTCATGGGAAATAATGTGGCTGTCACTGTTGGAGGAAGTAATGGTCACTTTGAATTGAATGTCTTTAAACCTATGATGGTTGCGAATGTTTTGAGGTAAGGTTGTTACATTTAATACAAAAACAATATGTAGTGTAGAAGTATTAAAACGGAAACATACATTATTTGAAAATAAGTAGAATTGATTGTACTTTAATTTTCCTAACTTCGTTTTTGTTGGCATTGGCGTAGGTCAATAAGATTATTGGGTGACAGCTCAAAAGCATTTACAACAAACTGTGTTAATGGAATCGTTGCAAATAAAGAAAGGATCGATAAACTCCTTCATGAATCTCTCATGTTAGTGACCGCCCTCAATCCACATATTGGCTATGATAAGGTAAGAAGATCCAGTGAATACTAATAGTCAGTACTATTTATTTATTAAAAGTAGTTCTACATGAATGATACTTAAATGTTCTTTGTTTTGAATTCTTTCTTAGGCTGCAAAAATCGCCAAGACAGCCCACAAAGAAGGATCAACATTGAAGAAAACTGCATTGAAGCTGGGATATCTTACTGAAGCTGAATTCGATCAATGGGTCAAACCAGAAGATATGTTGGGACCTAAGTAATTAAAAATTCATAATGTAGCATCAACATTAACAGCAGAGCATTCACATTCTTCTAAACGATCGGATGTTGCTTTCAACAACACATTTTGCCACATCACGTGAAGCAGTTAACTTTTTAACTGTTTCCAGTAGCAGAAAATTTAAATAACCCAATGAAAACAAAAAAATAGAAAAATACAAAAGCATTCAAAAATCTATAAGTTGGCTGTATTGCTGTATATGTTTAATTTTGACATGAGGGTCCTCGTAATTTATAATGATTGTGTTTACCACCTTAAACATAAATGAATGATTAAACACCGATTGAATCATGAAAATTAAACGTGCTCTGTTGTCTCGTTTCGTTTGAATTACATGGACATATATTATAATATTTTGATTTATAGTTATAGGTACCTACTTCATGTTTCATATAAGGGAGCGTGCAACAATTACGTGGTACGTCGAGGGGGGGTAGGGGTTCAAGTTGCCTATCCTTTTACATGGGCGTACATACCAAAAAAGGGGGGGTAGGGGTTCAAAATTTCGGATTTTTGTACCACGTAATTGTTGCACGCTCCCTAAGTGTGTAAAAGGCCATTTACGAAGTGTGTACTTTACCTGGTGTAACATGGCATTGGCTACATTGTGTTCATTGTGTATGGCTGACCCCAGAATAATAGGGATTGATGGATCAGCAAACGGAAACATAATTAATTAATAATATCAAAGAGTCAAAGTCAAAGTGCTTAAGTAAAATGTGGTGATTTTTGCACTTCATTTCACTGAATGATAAAGCTCAATCAAGTAATATTTATATGCAGTGGAGCAGAATCACAGATATAGACTAATAGAGATGAACCACTACAATCCCTTCGCGGGTATATTTCATGCGGCCCCGTGATTGAAGTTGTACGTAAGGCGTCGTGCACATATTGCGTATACAAAATAGGGGGGGGAGGGAGTCTCGGTGCCTGATACTTTTGTATACTATAAAACGGAGGGGGGAGGGGAGGGTTTGAGCATTTGATCGCGTATACAACACAAAATACTCAAATTCCAAAGAATTTAGTTAATTATTATTTACTTCACTGCTTATGATTTTATATATTTCATTATAAAGTGCAAAATAAATTTTTAGTTTCCTATTGAATTACATATTTTATCATAGTCACAAAAAATGTCGAGAATTTAGCGCTTAACAACTGTTACAAAGAAACTTTACTCAAATATTAGAACTTGACGCCAAAATTTCGAGTCAAAGGTCAAACATTAAACACATTGAGGATTTATATTAGGTTCACTAATCTGGTGTATAATTTGCTGCTAATTAACGTGGTTATACTAATTTTTGGCTCTAATTTTGCGTTATTTTAAACTTTGACCCAATAATAGGGCCAAAAATCAGTTTTTTGCTGACAGCAAAATCACCACGGTGCGTAGCAAATTCAGCATCATATAAAATGTCTTAAAGAAATTAGTAATTAGTTTTACTTTTGACCTTTTGTAGGGTCAACAATTAAATTTTTTCCAAAACAAACACCACTTTGTCAACCAGCAGAAAATTCTACCTGGCATTAAATTATTTGGAAGGGAGGGGGGTGAAATGCAATTTTATATTTGACCTATGACCCAAAATTTTGGGGTCAAGTTAAAATATTTGAAAAAAGTCCCTTCAAGAAAGTTGTTAGGCGTTAATGTTTCTACGATACATCGAATATGGACGGGAAGGGTCTCTGACAAGTAGGGCATCTGATCAATCTAATTGATAATTGATTTAGTAAAAACTTCTCAATCTATGACAATTTCAAATTTGATACGTTTTTTGGGCTGTTTTATTATTTAAATAAATTTATTTTGCATATGGTACAATAGTGTGTAAACTGTATACGAATATGGGAGGGGGTGGGTATTGGCGCTGATCACTATTGTATACTTAGGGGGGAGGGGGACTACAAAAATCTCAAAAAAGTGTATACGTAATATGTGCACGACGCCTAAGAGCTTTATCATTGCACCAGAAATTCCCCGCAGTAGCGGCATCTACAAATTGTACCCAAACTGCTTGCTCCTTCGCCTTTAACAAGGAAGAGTATAGCAGCCAGTTTTTACATCCCGGAGACACCTTATCGGTGGAAACGGGAAGCATGCTTCAGCTTTTACTGCCAGCCTTTACTCTGTTGGTACATTTTACAGATGGCGTGTCGCCCCATAGCTATGCCGGCTTTATCTCGTTGTCGGGTATCTATATAAGTCTATATCTGTGAGCAGAATCACATCCACAGAGGTATATAGAACTAGAGACACTACTCCCCGGGAAAAAGGAAGGCAGCCAGGGGCAAAGCGCCGTCTGCATTTTTGGTGTGCTTAGCATCAAGGCTGCAGCTCGCTTCCGTATAACTAGGTGTCTCTCAGATGTGCAAGTTTATTAAGACCTGCACTAGCTACGAGAGTCTACGGCTGGTAATATTCGATTAGCCGTAAGTTGCAGTTGCAAGGATATCGATGGATGGTTTCCATCCTTAGAAATACTTGGCAGAGGCAATTGAGGAGGCAAATTTGAAAACACGCAGTTCAGAGGTTAAAATGCTGATGTCGCCACTACTGAGAACTTTTGGTGCAATGATAAAGTGATTGCATACCGTATTTCAAAGAAAAATATTCCCTGGAAGAAATACAAGTCAGGGGACTACTAATTGGAGCAAGAGGCACTCTAACTTCTTTCTTCAACGAGTTTATTAAAGAATTCTCACTTTCAGGAGCAATACGAAAGAAAATAGTAGTAGCAGCACTTCGTGGCTCAACAAAAATAGTCCACCACCATTGTTATAATAATTTCAGCATAAATTAAAATCAAACCAATAATTCAACATTATAATACTTAAACCATAAATATAAATTTTATATTGAAAACTCTGTTTGTATTTTTACTGTGTCTTTGAGGCAATTACCGTAAAAGGTAACAGTGTAAATAAGGTTTACTCTCTCTCTCTATAAGTTCATCCATAGTGACGCATAAAAAACACATGCATAGAGATTACAGTAGGGCATCTAGGTATTCTATATCTGTGATCACAGCAGAATACTGCGAAAGTAAATGGCGCGAATCTTTCAAATGATCGGCGGGTTTTATTTTTTTGCTGTTTTGTTTCATTTCTTTCACAGTAATAAAAATACGAGCGTATGGTCTGTGTCTGTGGGATCTTTAATTGGGTTTGAGTTGGATCATTTGGATTTTTTGGCATTTAAACGTAATTAAAACTACGCTATCGTGATAATTGATATTCATTATTAATTTCGTTGAACTCAGCAGTTTCTCCGGTGTTATTAAAGTATGGAGGCTTTTCTGAAAACTGGAAAGTTGGGTAAAGCTCCTCCCAAAACTCCAGAGACGAAGCCTGAAGATAAAAAACCAAAATTTCCTGTGCCATGGGTTGAGAAATAGTAAGTAAAAAATTATTAATTCGATTCCACTATTCTTTTGTGAAGCGATGCGGTTGTTGGTTCGTGTTATTTATTAATGATAAACATAATAAGTTTTAAGTGTAGGCTCCTAGTTGCTAGTGCCTAGGCCTAAGCCAAAGGTCATAATAAGTGAATATAATTTAATTATCTTAGGTATTTCAATATATTGCAGTTTGTATTTCATTGCTGATGAAGTGTGGTATTCATATTTGTAGCAAGTAAATAAAATATTTATTTTTATTAGTTAACTTTTTGCTTTTAGCCGTCCAAGAAATATTTCTGACGTTGTCCAACAAGAAGAGGTTGTGGCTGTTTTGCAAAAATGTCTTGAGGTACGTCACGTCATACTTCATACTTAGTAGTTTGACAGGCTTAGTGATTTATAATTATTTATTTATGTAATGTTTATTTATAGTTACCAGTCAAGTATATAGATGTGTTTGTATATTATTTAAATAGCACAACGCTATGTCCGCCAAGATTCCATATTTCGAGTATTTTTGACATGCTAAAATTCTTTTGAGTTAACTAAGTCATGAAATGAAATTCGAGTCGTCTGTATTTCATGTTTTGCATTTCATATTTCATATTTAGGAACTTGGTAAAGTCATATATTTTTTATATTAAAATTTATGTAGGGGGCAGACTTGCCAAATTTATTATTTTACGGCCCCCCTGGAACAGGGAAAACAAGTACTATTTTAGCTGCTGCGAGGCAGCTTTTCGGAGAGAACTACAAAGATCGGTATGCTTTTTAAAAGTTTCACTTATTATTACGGATAATGTAACTAATGAGATTTGATGATTACATAAATATTGATATTATATCGATTTCCGTGTAGGATTGGCATATATGATCTCTATACTATATTGAGTTGATTTCCTGTCGCTCATGCGTTTCTTTATTTATAGAATTCTGGAACTTAATGCTTCTGACGAAAGAGGAATTAGTGTGATCCGTGAGAAAGTCAAAAAGTTTTCTCAGCTCACAGCTAACGCTACTGGTATTATGGCAAGGTAGGTTCTATATATTATGTACACAAGCACGTCAGTTTCAGTATGTCTTTATTATATTGAATTGATTTTATATTTTTTATATTGGTTCATTTGGTAAGTATAGACGATACCCGTTGTGAATATATCTTGTAAAAACAATGGGTTTGCTTCTTTTACTTGTAGTGGCAAAGCTTGTCCACCGTTTAAATTGATTATCTTGGATGAGGCAGACGCAATGACACATGCGGCTCAATCTGCTCTGCGACGAACTATGGAAAAAGAGACAAGATCAACTCGGTTTTGTCTATTGTGTAATTACTTGTCAAGAATTATTCCTCCTCTAACTTCACGTTGCTCCAAATTCCGATTTAAGCCTTTGCGTAAGTTTGAATAATATTATTGCGTAAGTTTGAAAAATGTAAACGTGTAACACATGCTTACAAATGCTTGTGCAATTGTTGTAGCAAGTTTTCCAAGACTTTTAATTTAATTACAGACGATGAAATGATTCGTAGTCGACTTCATCTTATTGCCACAGAAGAGAAAATACAATACCACGACGGTGTGTTCAAAGCTCTTATAAGAACATCAGATGGTGACTTACGTCGAGCTATTACCTGCCTTCAGTCATGTGTTCGTTTGAAAAGCAAAGATCATGTTCTTACTGCTGAAGATGTCAACGAAATTTCTGGAGTACATAATTTTTTGTCGTTTTCTGTGCTCATTTTATATTTATTCGACCCCTATTAAAATATTATATTACTCCTACTATTCTATTTGTACATACTAAATTCAGTTTTTGTGATTGATGTAATATTTGTGGTCACAGGTTGTCCCTGAGAAGTGGATTGAAAAATTATATAATGCATGTTTAACTGGCAACTACGATAAGGTTGATGCCTATGTGGAGGAAGTGAGCAGAAATGGATTTCCTGCGGCTAAAATCCTTGAGCAGTTCTTCCAGTTTACTTTAGAGGCTCAGGATATGGATGACGCGAAAAAGGCTAAGATTTTTCTTAAAATTTCGGTGAGCTTTCCTTTCGTTTGACTTTTTTTCTAATAAATCGGTTTTTGTTACAGAAATATATTTATTTTGCTTTTAGCCTTTTTAATTAAACTTTAAGTGTTAGAGATTCTAAATTCCATATCATTACAGGAATCCAACTACCGTTTAATGGATGGGGCGAGTGAGTACCTTCAGCTAATGGATTTTGGAACAACTGTAATGCGTGCGATAGCGTAATCTTCTCCTTGTATACATTTTCGAATCAATTAATTCAAGCTACTATATTGGTTTATAACTATTGATATTTTCAATAATTACAATCTATATATGTATTTCAGAAACGTTTTGTATTATTTTATCTCGATGCTGTTTTTCTTACACAAAACATAAAAATTGATAACTTTTTCACGAATACTGTTAGTTTTATTGTCAGTTGCAAGCTCGATCTGCAGTTACAAAAATTAAAATAAACTAAACATAAAATTTTACTGGCGCAATTTTCGACACTAATATTGTGCACAGCACTTACTGGGTTAATATTATTATGTTGCAGGATTTAGACTATTATTAATACTGTATGATTTCCCGAGTTTGTGTGATAATTTCTATATTTTCCATTTCAACTGATTTAAACAGTGGTTATCATTAATTATAAGCATTCGTTGAGCAAGCATTTTGGTTTTATGAATAATTGTAATACACACATACAATTAGCAATTTGTAGCATTAAGCTCTAGAAGTATTTCATCAACAACTGTAAGTAAAACTATTTCTGCACAGCACTACTACCTACTCTTCCTAGATCTATGGACAAGTGACAAGTATGTATAAATAATAATTCTAGCGTATTTTCTGACGGGCGGCCTATTATACTTTTGACCCTTCAGCCCCGTGGCATGTTGTCGACCAGCACTGCAAGACTTGTCTTCAATTGAAGCGAGTACAAACCTATTTTTATTGTGTGCACAAAATTTTCATTTCTTATAAATACTGGATAAAGTAATTTGTTTATTCAGAATCGAAATCATACATTTCAGGTATCGGATGTCATTTAATGATATTATTGTAATTTAATTAGGGAGTTTCACTGATTGTAATCGTTATGTCCTCCAAATATGTCAACCGCGTATTCATCGGCACGGCAGTGGTTGTATTTTGGACTCCCGATCATATTCCATATTATTTCATATTATTTTTTTACTGTAGAACGTCGTTATACTTTATTACCTTGTAATATAATACGATATTTTGTTTAATTGTAAAAAACTGCATGGACTTAAAAACCATTTTCAGGCCTAATGACTTAATTTGATTTCGTTGGAGTGCAGCAAAACAATTCGTGGGTTGATTCGGGTGGTTTTGGTATAATTATAGCAACTTGTAATCGATACGGCTCGGAAATTCGGTCACATGGTTAATAATATGTGAGTTGAGAAACTGATGACCCCATGAAGAAAACAAGTAAAAATAAAAAAAATACTTTTGGTGGCTCTGGCCCACTGGCTGACGAAAGAAGTCATAGAATTAGAACCTAACCAAAACTATAATTTGGATTCTACTCAATGGTCACCAATGGTGTGTATTAAACGCGCGAAATTCTAAAAGGGGTTTTAATTCGTATATTATCTTGTTTTTGTTTTGTTTTTATTTTGGTATTTGAATTGGAAATTCGAAGTGCATTTTGGAAAAAGGAAATAAAGAAGCTTAGTCATCATTACCAGGGGTTTTCCATAATTGAAAGAATCTGTAAGTTGAAAATTCGGTATTTCAGTAAAGTTTGAATGTTAAAATAGATGCAGTTGTAGTTATTATCAATTCAATTCAATCGTAATAATTATTTGGTAATTTTCCATTGTTGATTGTATCTATGCTTTACAGTTCATCCATTAAAACACTTGCAGATTTGTTTGTGAAGAAATCATCCTTCAGTGAATTTGCGAAATAAGAGTTTGTGAAGCTCGAAGATTCTTACATTTTTCCTCTTATGAAATTGCGATGATAGAAAACTAGCAAATGTATATATTTCCAAAGCGCATGAAACTGGAAGAAACAAACGACGGTATGTCAGTTCAAGGTCAAAACTTTGAGTCCGGTCAACAAAAATTTTCCGCATTTTCAAATATGGCTGCAACCACGGAAATGTCTATGCCGTACTTTGGAATACAGTGCGACTGGGATGATATATTGAAGTAAGAATCTTTACTCATTCTTATTTCTTATACTATGAACTGACCATTTGTTTGTATGTCATCCCATTTGTCGTGAATACCTCATTACATTACGGTATGCTACAATGACAGTTCCGGTGACGGCGGGCTACAAGCGCTCTATATAATTATAGTTGCTCGTAGTTATTATATATTAACTCCATATTTTATTTTACCTAAGAATATGTTTACAGTTAATAAAGTGGACGTGACTTCTTCACGTCTTTACTTTTGCCTTTGTGTAATTACCACCTGCCAATGTAATTTTTCAAACATTTTTTAAAATGTACTTACTTTTATATCAATAGGCGCAATAACGGAAAAGTTTGGACCAGCGTCAGGCGACCAGGAGAAAGTAATTTGATGCTCATTTTTAAACCTTAAATCATACTAGTTACCTTTAATTAGCTATAACACTTCATATAGTACCTATGTAAAT